>JAAAKL020005880.1:0-18712 GCA_010016065.2 Carybdea cf. marsupialis auct. non (Linnaeus, 1758)
ATCAAAAAAATCTGATTTAAATAAAAAAAATCTGATTTTTTTGATTTTTTTAAAATAATCACTGATTTCGCCAACCCTGAGTACGTTATACAGCACAAACCTGGAAAGCTAGAAGTTGATACGTCACGATCCCTCTAATCCTCAATATAGTTCATCACGAGTCATCAAAGATATATGCAAATTACATGAACTACCGAAATTCGACTAAGAAAAGCAAGCAGCACCCGGAAGGAACTGAAGAGAAAGGCGTGATGTTATATTATCCAAAGCGGATAAATTTGTTCTAGTAACGTCTTCTTTTAAGAGCCTCTTCCTAAAATGTCCTGTTTAACCATTTGCAAAGTATAGCGTTGTCAATAAACGAGACAATCACAGGTCGTTTTTTAGCTTTGGGCTTGCAAGTCTCACGACATGACTCGTTTGCATGTAGCTGATAATCAACATAGCATAGACCACTTATCATTGCTTTGTCAAATAAGCTATTGGTGCAATAACCGACAGAATAACATTTTCTTACGTTGGCAAATTGCGCATGTTTAATAGTAACACAAAACATGTTAGATTTCGCCTGCTAATTAAGTACTCCGAAAGCGTTTCTTCATAGTACAAAACGAAAGGCAGATGTACAAAGTTATTTCCATCCCATCTCCCTTGACCTCAACTAAAAACTCGAGTAATTTGGAGGAAAGATGGACAAAAGGCGTAAAACTTTTTCACTTTTTCTTCAAAATGTATGATGATGATTTAATTTTCACGATATGAAATTTTGCGACTCAAAAATCAAGGCAGTTTTTCAACACGGTAATTAAAATTAGCGAGTCATAATTGCATAAGGTTTCTGGGATGTAAAGGGAGTTCATGCTGTCACTCGCCAATACTGCCGAGTACAAGTATAAGCAATTTAAACCATTTCCCTATTGACCGGCAACTTGCTTTGATTACCAAGTATTCAATTTTATGCGAGACAACATCATAAGCAGACACGTAGGGCTAACGTCATGGGGCCAACTAAATAAATCGTACTGCTACCAACTTCTACTCAATATTATAAATTCTGACTCTTTGAATGTTCACTTGCTTCACTCCATACAAGCCTCTTCTACTTGTCATCGAGTTTCTGATGGTAGACCGCATATGAACACCGGGAGTTAACTGGATTTGTGTGTAGCAACTTGGTCCACTGCCAAAGCAATCCCTTTTAGACCTGTGTTTGCATGTTATAAGAATCTTTCAAGAGCAGTAAAAGAAACGTGAAACAGTTCTATAGACCCTGACTCTGGTTCGGTAAATATAGATAAAGATCAGAGTATCAACCAATTCTGTTGTAGCTTCAGAAAGTTTCAAGAAAACTCGTGAAATCGTTGCACAAACGGTCCTAAATTGTAAAGGGATCACGAAAAACGTGAGCTGAAGAGAATAGCTTCCCTAAACCTTTCAACTCAACAATTGAAACATATAAAAACATTACAAATCAGTCAGTTTAACTAAGAAGCAGTAAATAGTGTCCTCCATCTCCTTGAAGTAATTAATTTGTGTGCAAAAGATGAGAAAATTAACGTGTAGAAAAGCTGTGCTTCATACTATTTCCCACAGAAAATATATATAACACTGAAGAATCGAATTGATATATTTCTTGATATATTGATATATTTAAAAATTTATGTTTAAACAAAAGAAATTCATGTGGGAATTTATGTCTATCATCCGTAGGCAACAAAGCAATCATCTACCAATTTTGTATTATCTGTCTAGATAACGAACTAAAGGGAAGAATGATAGAAAAAGTGTGTAACAAATGATCAAGAAATACCCCACAAAGAAATTTAAAAAACAAGGGAACTAAAGTTGAGCTACGCCAATGAACAATGAAAACGAGGCAAAAATGAAAATGAGGGAAAACATTAAATCACATATGGGTGGTAATGCAAATGTAAAAAACCCTGTAACGATACAATCGATACGATTTTGAATACGATCGGTAAGTAAATATGATTCACTTCGGTGACTAGTTAGCAAACAAAATTAAAAGGAAAGTAAACTAATGAGGTAAAAACAAAGAATACTACGATGTATGGGACTGCATCTCTTCGTACTAGAGGCAGTTCAACGCAGTTCACAGGGCTGACGTGGAGTTTCTTGTGTGGCTATCGTATCACGTTCGTGCCAACTACATAATTCATGGCAAGCAAGCAAATGATGAAGCATTACTAGCGTAACTCTCAGGGTCCTGTTAAATATAAATTAGGGATATGGGCCCACATAATCAAATGCTATCTGTTGACCACCCACATAACGGGCAGCATAATTGACTACTCACTACGCTTGTTTGCTTGTAACCTTTCGTACATGCAGCTGAAGCTCAGTTATTCAACTATTTATGAAAACAAGCTACATTGGTAACGTGTATTTTGAGGGAGGGGATAGGAAGATCTAATAAGCATCATCAAATGGCATACCATGAGATAAAGACATCTGCTATGGTCTCAGCAGCGGTGAAGAATGCAAAGACGATCCAGTACATCATCCATTTTACCTACAAATGAGAGACACGTCATAAGACATATGTTGATAATAAAATAAACAAACTACAGAAAATACAATATCTACTAGTTTTCTCTAAACTACATTTTACCTCTTGGGCAGTCTTATGTTGATACGTGCAATCACCTCATGTCGCCTTCTGCGTCAAATTGATTACACTATTCCTTTGTCACTAGCTTGCGGTATGTCAATTATAGCATCTAATCACCTACTTATTAATAAAATCGTTACTGTACTAGCTAACTGTTTTCATTACCTTTACCGCATTCTGCATACCGCCTCGCACGCTCGCACGGCCTCGCACGGCCTCGCACGTGGGGTTCCCTAATCCTATTACTGTAACTTCAGTTAATCCGCTAACAAAAAAATCGCACACAGCTATCTGAATTAAGCTCCCTTTTATACACTCTACCTCCGCTTAAAAAATTGGAGAAGTGATGATGGATGTCTTCACCCCAATAAGAGGTTTCACAGTAAAATTCTGTTCTTTTGGACACCCAAAATACAGGTAAAACTGAAAGCAAATAAATACACAACATACATGTCAATATTATCAACCTAGGAAGATAATTATCCCAATCATTTCCTGGATCTTTTATCAACTATACATGTATTAACATGTGACATACCATCGTAAATTGAGTATGATGATTTTATCATCGGCCATCAATAATCGCTTTAATATTCAGTTGCAGTCGTAATAAGAACAGCTACGAAATATACTTATACGACATAACAACAATAACAAAACTAAACCAACTATGACTACCTATATTTCGCCTGTCGCATTACCAGGTGTCTACAACTAATCTACGATTATACGAAGGCTGCTATTCTTTTTGGATGTTACCTGCAATTACTATAAATTTTCAACGAAAACGCTAGTACTCCATATACCTTTAGGAAAACCAAGGAACAAAAATATTTACAATTACAAACCATTCTTGGTAGTACCGATGACTAGTCCATGATCTTAAAATCCCTCCAATAAGAAACGGCCCGCCCCTCGAAATAACAATGATTCCGAATACATTCCTGGGTCACAACGAAACATCTAATGACTAGCAACCATAGATTATATTTTAATTTATTTTTATAATCGTTATGATAACAGGACCAAGAGCAATTCCGCAAACCGATTTTCTCCAAATTTCAACAAACAAATCTGAAGCAATCTGAAAGGCTTTATCGCGGTCTCCGTATGGCGGATGCATATTTGTGATTAGCGTCTACAATTCAAGTCTACTTTCCTATCCATGTTAATGCCGTTTAGCCCTTTTCGCACTACCGTACTGTTGATTCGTGGACGATCGTTCAATTGACTTCACAGTAACGTCTTCACTATTGCGTCCTTTACAAACTAAAACGTGCGCTGATCTCTTGGCAGATCACCAGTCTGTCAACATTTTACCCCTAGGGATGGTCCTATCTCATTGGCCACCGATAATATTAAGTGACAACCTTTACAATTCACTTGAAATCTTTACAATAAAAAGTGCACAACAACGAGCTAAAAAAAACTTGACCACTATCTAAAACAGGGGAATGCACTATTACTAGATGTTCCCTATAAGAAGGGGCAAAAATAAAAGTAACAGTCACTTTGAAACATCTAATTGTGTTCTGTTGTATCACACAATAACCCGCTTTTTGGTGCAGCGTTTCGTATGGGAGTATAACATAACTAAGTGTCGTGCATTTTGTGACACAGTTATATCACACAATATATATCTGCAAAATTACAGGGCTTCGTGTGACAAGTATACGCTGATTAAGCATGATAAGCTAACTTCCGTGTGTCATAAACTGAGATGGCCAGCTCACAGTTACCTTCTATTATTTTCGGTAAGATTCACCTTTGATTCTTTATCTACATTACAGCAGAGGATGACATACAGCTACATGTATATGCAGCTACTGCATCGAAAAGTTAGGTTAACACGAAATAGTAGGGTAAGATCATCTCTGTCATCAGCCCATATAACCTCTCCGAAAAGTACTGTAAAAACACAGCAAACGGCGAAAGATTATCACACAATGACTTTGCGTGGGAAATAAAACTAAAGGAAATCTATCCCTTAGGTCCACTAAAGATTATCAAATACTGTTTACTATATACACTGCAGTCAGCTCAGAACTGATACAAACACAAAAATCGATCAGGGTCACAACAATTACCAGAATCGCAGAAGTCCGCGTCGTCACCAAAACATACACCACATCTATCTATATAATACAGTTTATTATCCTACACCAAGTTTATAATCAACTCAAAAAGAAAGCGTTATACTGAATTGGCTATTAAATTGCATTGAAAGTAGCGGCACGGTTTCCGAACAATACATATAATATGTTTACAACATAAAAATATATGTGATCAAACAATGAAAAATCAAGGAAAAGGGTTAAATGGCAATAAAAACAAGATGACTTCCCCGCAGCTCACGAGGTAAAATCAAGTATTATTTTACCTGCAAAAAGATTATTGGCATATTACCTACAAAGTCGGGCTGTTTCTTTCAAATACCATTAAATAGAATTATTCCCTCCTTGCTAAAGTCACTCACTGTCTGCACAAATATGTGCCTCCACAGGGCTGATTTTTCATGTTTAGGTTGTCTAATCACAGCCCTTGTCAATTAAATATGATCGGTCTCATGTTGTGTAGAAACACCTGTTCGTAAGAGCAACCTGCTTGGTTTTCAAGTCAAAAAACAATGGAATCAAAATTTAAATATGCATTACTGTGAAAATTATGCGCCTCAAGGGAAGTTGGCATTGATATGATGGTAAGAACAATTAGTCGATAAAGAATTGACTGATACTGTTAACCCATGATCCAGTAGTCCAAAGGAGATTTAAACCTTTAATTCTTCTGCAAGTTATAATACAATGGGTTTATGCTCGCTGAAGATGAATTTGTTTTCACCATTCCTTATGAAAATCCCACTCTCTCCTGACCCCGTTTCTACTAACAAAATCTATATGTATTTCAACTGACTGAGTTAAGCATCACTAGTTTGTAAATATACTATTAAGAGCCGATCATAAATAACGTTATTTCCCTTGACGGCTTCTACCAAATTACTACAGATGAAGGATTCACTGCAACATGCACAGTTGCCTTTTCTTACGTGTCTATGAAGTACGTACTAACGTTCTACATACATCGCACTGTACCAAAGCCATGTTGAACAGCAGGAAGCTGAACTGCGCCTTGGTATAAAGGTGATAATTCTCTTTGATGCAAGCAAGCAACCAACGACTATTCACGCAAGTAGAAAACGAATCCATACAACTTTTCCCCGAAATGTCCTAGCACCTTAACAATAACTTAAACTGGAAACAGAGGCCACTATCTGCAGACTTACATACTTGGCTGCTAATCATAAATTAGAGTTATCTCCCACCGTACAAAACATTATCCTTCGTTTTAACAGTCCGTACGAAGGGATGAGAGATGTAACCCTCTCCTTGGAAGAACTTTTTACGTCGCCATGCAACAAATGATGTAACATTAAATAAGTGTATCAATACTATCCATTTGGAAAATCATTTGCATTTTACACAGACACGCATCCCTACCACGACGATACTGGACGCAAAAGATAAGGCTTCAACGATATAAGGTATATGATACTAACATATATCCTTAATTGTATTTAAAAAGGCTATGGGAGTCATTTTATATGTATGCCATCTGAAAGGTTCACGAAAAGTTTCCTAAAATTCATGTCAAAGCAGTAATCGTTCATGCATCATTGATGATGAATGTCGGCCAAAAGACTTGCAATAAGATTCGACTATTTTCATGACGTATGAAATCTATAGGACAAAACACCGAGCAAAATCCCTTGTATTAACATAAATGGACATAATTAAAAGCAAAAGGTAGCGTAGTGTCAAAACATGCGCAAATTAACTGTTCGGCATTAATTAAGCACTTACACATCATCACAATGCGCTAATAGTTAATTCACAATTACAAAATAAGTAAAATACATTCTCTTTCATAACTGAATAATCGATTTTCACACACGTTCGAAAATTTGGTTAGTAGGAATGAAAAAATGGTCGATATCAAGAAGGAGGTTACACCAACCTACTATGAGCCGTCTGTGGGTATTATTTTCATGGTCCAAAAATGGCTAATTGACTTTGAGCTCTTATTTTATTGAGCGGTACGGCGAAATTTCATATTTTTCTTATGTAGTGACATAAACGGCCACCTGTAAGAAGCCCCACGGAAAACAAAAAATTTGCTCCCTACGACCAGTTTTCCTCCAGTCCCTATCGAATGGGTCTTTTCAAACTGCTTGATAGACTTTCCAACTGTTGTGCTACTGTAAACCGAAGTTTTCACTGTTTTAACGTGTCAGGAGACGACTTAAATGATAACATTTTCCTTTTGCATGCCCTCTCACTATTTGCAGAAGAATAATTGTCATTATCACAATAATTCATCATCAGTCATTACACCAAGTCATATAAACAACAGTATAATCTTTATCTTATATAAGTAAAAAGCAATTTTGTACTGCAATTGAAGAGTCTGAAGTTGTAAGGCGGGATGCCAAAATCAAATTGATTAGATTATGCTTCTGCTCCTATGCATTTCAAAAGTTCTTTTACTTGTCATCATACGTGAAAAACCTTCAACTGACTATATGGCTGAGGTGGAGACGTTCAATCAAAGGTAGGTAAATGACATTTCTTAGCATCTAGCATATTGAATTTCCATACATATACGATACAGGGTAGAGGGTGGCAAGTGACTTTCAATGCTAGAATCACTCAGCTGGCATCTTTGACAGATCTCAGGACCCTTTAAAGGTGCCTCTTAGCATGGACGGCCTTGTTTTTGAGGAGCTGTCATCGTTGAGGCTCCTTGGCATTTCTTTTACTCCAAGGCTAGAATGGGGTCCTTACCTGACCGATCTAGCTAAATCTGTCACAAGGAAGGTTGGGGCTCTTTTGCGATGTATGAACTTTCTGTCACCTGATGTTGTGTTACATCTTAATAAGGTAATGATCAGGACTTGCATGGAGTATTGTTGTTATCTCTGGGCTGGTACACCAAACTGTTACCTCAACATATTTGACTGGCTCCAAAAACGAATTACTCATGCAGCTGGCCCTGAACTGGACTGTACACTTCAACCTCTGTCTCACCGTAGAGATGTTGCATCTTTAAGTCTTTTCTACAGGTACTACTTTGGTAAGTGTTCTTCTACGTTGGCTAAGTTGGTTCCTCTCCCCCCATCAGATCAAGGTCCACTCGGTATGCTGAATCTCTGCGTGACTTTTCTGTTTATATTTCAAAAACAAACAGAAATTTCCATGCTAACAGTTTCTTCCCTAGTACTACCAAGATCTGGTACTCTCTGTCTTCAGACTGCTTTCCTCTTAATTATGATCTTGATACTTTTAAATACAATGTTGATCGCCATCTTCTTACAAATATTTATTTTTATATTTCTAATTACATTTATTTTTCTGTTTACTTTCTATTTCTTCTTCTTTCAAAGTAACTCAATCCCATGAAGAGGCAACCTTGTATTGAGTGAACAAATTTTAAAAAATTTGAATGAATGGGTGAGTTAATGAATTGATGAATGAATGAAATGATAAAGCAAAAAAAAGGGAGTGAGAAAATTCTGCACAAAGAAGCTAGAATTTTGGGAATAAAGCCTACTTTCGAAACTGTTCAGTGTGCCTGACAAGATACCAGAAATACACTTTCCTAGGAGGAAAGATATAGTTTACAAAAGCATTGCTTGTTTTCTCTCAGACGTATCTCAATCGACAGCGAGACAACAGAGTCTATAATTGGGTTACATGCCACTAATGCTTTGAAATTTGGTTAATTATCAATATAGATTACTTAAACACTGCAACTATAACTACCAAGTTAATACTCCAGGAAGTGTGCAATGAAATAAAGTGAAGTTTTTCATGACTATAAGCTAGTGTTATATTGTTGCATATAATGTCTTCTTTGCTATGATTTTGGCTTAATATATAAGAACAAAATTTCTTTGGAAAAATGCATCAATTGTTGGAGCATACTTCTCGATAATACCTGATTAAGATACTAGCTGTGACAGGAAAAAAGCAGCAATTCCAATTTGGTATTTACAAACAACAATGTGTGTCTATAAATCAAAATCTGAATAAAGAAAGTGGTATACACATTAAGCATAATGAGTAAAGTCAAATGGCACTGACTCCAGCTGCACAAAAGCTAAAGCACAATCTTCTAACACTACACCAGAGCAGGATATCAGACTCAATATGATACCCTTAACTGCGTAAATCATTATCAATGAATCCTGAGAGTGGTCTTCACCAATCTCTAAACTCTGGAACAAAGAGTGGTCATGATCTAACTACAACAGCACTGTTATAAGTAAAAGCTTTGAATAAGAGACAGAAATTATAAAATGGTTCACAACTCATGGATTCATCATCATCATGATGCAATCTAGCATCCATTGAGCCCTTCCAAGGGTGTTGGACTTGGGGGGGGGGTGGCATCTTGTAATTTCTGTCTCCATGCACCCCTTCTTTGACCATGTCCATAGTGAGGCTCCAGATACTCAGATCTTTCTTGACCATGTTTGTACAGTTATTCCTCTTATGACATTTACCTCTGCTGCCTACCATCTTGATTGATTGACACTGATTGGCCTAAGATGTGCTCCTATGAGCATGTTGTGCCCAATGTAGCCTGTGATGTCTCATGACTGGGCCAATGTCCTGGATTCAAGTGGTCAATATTATGAAGATTGGTATGTTTATCACTCGAGGCATTCAAAGCCAATGTAACCAAGCAGGCTACTTACTTCAAGCAATATGAAATTCCACCCATTTAGATGTTACCAAAGACTCCGGCTGCTATAGTTTTTTAATACCCCTTATCCATTGGGGCACATTGAACATGATTGCCTAATAAATGGCAAATGCTCCATCACATATGTTACCCTGAAACCAACAATATTCTACGCAAATTGCGATGTCAAGACTGCCCAGTAACATACATTGGTGAATCTAAATGTCCTTTAGGCCAGGGGCAAAAAGAAAAAAAGAAAGCAGTTGAAAGGGGAGAAATAAAGGGGCATGGATGGAAGAGCCCTGTTGGAACAATGACCACACCTTTGATTAGGGAAACAGCAAGATACCAGACTGAGAGATCAATACAACAACCAGAAATTAGAAAGAAACTATTCATTCCCTTCACCACCACAACTGCATCAACAATATATCTTACAATCTTCCTCACATGGTTCCCATTGATATTGAAGTAAATACAACAAAAACAAAATCAGCAAAGTGCCACCTCTTTATAAAATTAAATCCCTATTTCCTTGGAGGTCTGCCATCTTATAACAAAAATCAGTGAAACATCCCACAGTCGATTAGTTGGAAGATGGGAGAAGTATCACTTTAAATATGGCTCAGAAAAAGACTACAACACAAGATATGATAAAGATCTTCCATCTACAGTAGAATCATTGTTGTTACTATGCCTAGAGTTTGCAGTGGAGAATAAAATGAAATACAACTGAGAATAAAGTGCACTCCTGTACACACAATGGTTAATAGAAAGTCAGGTAGCGGCTTCAATTGTTAAAATCAAAGGAGTGAAATAGGTAGTTTACAAATAATGGTTCAACCATAAAAGAGGCTGGTGCCAGATAACTAAACAGCATAAAGATTGCACTGCGTCATGAGAGTTGAAATAAGCTGATATAATGAGAGGGTAGTGTCATTGAAGCTAAACCCTCTACAAACTGCCAGCACTTTGATCCTGGTTTATTGCATTAACCTTTTAATCCAAAAATGGTGGTTAGTTTTAACTACTGATAAATTTTTTCTGTAAATGATACAAATTCCAAATTGTTAAGTAGCTAAAATGCATCAAACATGGATGACATACTGTAGAACAGATACCACCAAATTACAATGGGGTCATTTTATGGATCATCCTCAAAGGCAGTGAGCAATAGTTCCTACTCTATGTGAGTAAAAATATACAATCCTGGCTAATCATTTTAAAATTTGACCATTGGTGCCACATATAAATCACCACATTGTGTTGAACTCTGCATCCATTTTTAAGTTCTGCTTTTTATAAGAAGTGTTTCCCTAAATATGTTTTTCTTGTCATGGTCTACTATAAAAAAACTGAAAGTCTTTTTGAACTGCTGTGGTCTGGTAGATAAGTTCTTTGCCATCAATTTAAGAGGGTCCCAGGAGGGCAATTGGTGACATCATGAAAGGCATCTGGTCTAAAAGTGCTGTATGCTTGTGAAACAAGTCCACTGTATATAGGCACTGCCCAACCCCCCCCCCCCCCCCAAAAAAAAAGGTTAGTCCATAGCATTAAAACTAAATCATCATCTTTTCACCTCTTATTGCATAATGTTCTAGCTATTGTCTTGAAATATATATGTCTATATATGAATTGCTGTTTCAACTGTCAATTGCAACTAGATATGCACAGCTTCTTTGTTCTAAAAGAATTGAACTCTTCAACCATACATGGTACTGTGAAATACCATGTCAGAAACTACTACTGTCCTATCTATACTATAGGTTCTATATCATCACGCAAAAATTATTAAGCCTTCCAATATTTAGAAAACATTAATTTTCTTGTGGAAACAATCAATGATAAATAAAAAGGAATCATTTTGTGAGAAAAGGCAGCCCTGGTGTTCTTCAACTAACACACCAATAACACACTGACTATCAAATCCCACATGGAAAGGATCATTATAGTAAAGTGCCACCACAATCTTGATAAAAAAAATGCAGCAAATTTGCTTGGAATGTATCTTGTGACTGTACTATAACGAAACAGCGTATCATAATTGAGATTGACTCTATACAACCTTACAGAATAAGTATTGTGTCTGAATTTTGACAAATCAATTAATATACTTTCATCTCATAGTCACAAGCCATCAATCATTCAATTAGTCTGGTGATGACCCTTGGCACCAGACCTAGCAATCTTGATGGGCTCCATCACCAGAGTCAATATAGTGGTGTTCAAAGAGTTGAGACATTTTACCAGAACTTCCTTTCAACTTTTTATAGTGCT
This sequence comes from Carybdea cf. marsupialis auct. non (Linnaeus, 1758), assembly GCA_010016065.2. NCBI lineage: Eukaryota > Metazoa > Cnidaria > Cubozoa > Carybdeida > Carybdeidae > Carybdea > Carybdea cf. marsupialis auct. non (Linnaeus, 1758). The sequence continues at coordinate 11,651 of JAAAKL020005880.1, forward strand.
AGTTCTCCTCAAATAAAACTAATGTTCATCTTTTCAACACATCATATTTTCCATTTCTATAAATCATGTGAAAATACTACATATGTACTATACCAAAAACAGTATTCTGATACAAATATATGAGACTGACTTGAAAACAATTTTCATACATTGATTCAATGTATCAACTACATTTCCATTTGAATTATAGGTTACAACACAACAGCATTACGTGGTATCCTTAAACCTATTTCACTGTGCCTCCATCTTATAACCTTTGAATTATGACTTTTACTTTGCATGCATTAAGACTCTATTTAGGGTCATGCCATGCACAATCAAGTTTTCCCTTTTTCACAAATGGAGGACTATCACTTTTTCAGAGCCTTGCAGTCCTATGTATACTTAAATTGTATCCTTTTCAGGGCAATCTAAATAACTTAGATGGCCCTGATCCTCTGTAAAACTGTATTATACAAACAACTACCAACCAGGTGTAATAATGGGCCTTGTAGAGTAATGACTATATCAAGGTCTGGAGTTGCTATGAATTAGAGGGTCCCTCTCCTACTATATAAGGGTTCGCTTCTGGTATATTTGTTTACCTGGCACCCAGCCTCGGTCTTTCTGATTTCACACTATATCACTATGCTGTACATACTAAAGCTTATTTCTGAAAATGCAACTGCTTCACTATACATTAATTCCACCTTCATACATTCATCATCTGCCTAAATAAGTTTAAATATATTTCTGACAGGCCAGCTATTCTATGCAGAGCCAATATCTGATTACACTCTACGATATTTATTTGGCTGTTCCACTAAAGCTTACAGACTTCATCTACAAGCATGGAGTATGACACAACAGGAGCTGACCTGTACACCTGGAGCTTACCTGTACCAGAGGTGAATCTATACTTTTTGAATCTTCAAAATTGTCTCGAAATCCTTTGTCAACATCATTTTCATCATAAAACATTTAACATATGTGTAGTCCTGGTTATAAGCAATTATATCTTCAAGCTTTACATTGTCCCTGAAGAACTTTCACATCATTCCAAACAAGAAAACGAATCAAATTTTCATGAGAAATATCTCAAAATTTTCCTCCAACAACATATGTAAACCTTACAAACTTTCAATTCTTCAGAGTTCTTAAACAAAGTCTACCATCATTCATACTGATTCTGGGACTGGAAACAAGATAGTAGAGTGATACTAAGTAATATTTGTGGTTTAACACTGTATTTCCAGTATGGCTCTGGTACTTGCTGTATACAGTATACACTGTACATAGCTATATACCATAGATATAAATTCTTGGTAGTATGCTGGTAATGTCCATCACAGTCACTACTTTCACAATCAATTCATAAATGTATGCAATACAACTCATTAATCAAATAAAAGATAATTACAATAATTTTTTACGATCAACGAAATCCGGTAAGTACTGGCTAGGGACTATCCTACTGCAGCAATTGACTCATTATCTATTATGTACGTTATGTACGTGATGTCAGTTTCGCCAACTTACATATTCCCTAACGTCCTTTCTCTTCACAGCTTTATAAGATGCATATGCCGGGTATAAAGTCCCGAACAGCAATCTGCAGTGGGCATGATAAAATCAAAAGATTAGAATGTAACACAACTTCATCAATTATGGGGTGATAATGTTAAATATTTAATTATCGGTTGGTCTATAGATACTTTTCAATAAGGAATTGGTGCAACTTTAGCCACTGAGTTAAACGAAAGGTAGACTTTCAATCTCTTAGATGCGAACGTATTTATAAAAAAGGACTACATTGACACTATTCTACCCCCTTAATTTAATCACATCAATTATCAGTGAGCCTCAGAGTACATTTCCTGACCGGATATGAGATGAAAGCTTCCAGGATATACTATATCGAGATACCATCAAAGTTTTCATTCGAGTCCTTTTGGAAGTATGATGCGATCTGCAAGCTCTGAAAATTTGTGTGCCTACAGTTATTTTCATTTTCTATTACCAGATATTTAACGAAGTCACGATGATTCGGTAAATAAAACAATACAGGCCTAGGCCAGGCGACTAGTCTAGGTGCACTTAATACGGAAAGTGTCACGTAAACGTATCAACTCGAGTCTCATAATAAGATTATAGGCCTACTTAACTTAGTCGATTCATATACAAGCTGCATCAGCTACAAAATACCCGGCATAACTTTGCTGACAGCGCACGTTGATGCAAATGACACCATACAAACTTTCGGAGACTGCACGGCAAAACAATTTGCACGAAGTTATGACTTGTGTAACAAACGCAACAAAAAGAAGTACAGAAAGTAGTAAGCTACAGACACCTCGGTTAGAGAACTGAAGATGAACACTATATTCGTGCATATATAGAGGTAAATCACAGCGTCTGGAAGTGGGATCTAAAAATAGCTTCTCACTTAGGAAAGCATAGCTTACGATCAGTACTTACATGATCAGTCTTGACAGCAATGCCGATACCATAGCTGATTTCAAATATTTTCCTAAGTAGAAGAATGATAATCAGTGATGTTTACGACTCATTCATGATCTGCAAATGGTTACTATAAAGGCATGTTATCTAGTATATCTTCGTTAGGCCTCCTCCTGTCATCGACAAGTCCATTCCTGGCTGAGGCAGAAAGAAGACATCTTATTGATGCGCGCTTCAGGTCTTGGTATCAGTTATTATTTTGGTAAGCCGCTGACCGGAAGCACACGGACGCCGCTTAATTGTCTGTGGTAATTTGTACGTGGTTGTTGTTGTCCGTCTTCGCTTTGGACGTTGGACTTCACAATCTTAGACCAGAATGGAAGGATTTTGTGAAGAAATCTAATCTCTCCACAAATTTCGAGCTTCAATTGCTTCAGAAACGTGCCCTTTCTTCTAAACGCAGTCAACCAGAAAGGATTCATTGTTTTTGAGTTGGCACTATGTAGCGATTTAACAACTCACAACTAATGCCAGTAGGCCGAAATATCGTTTATGTCATCGATACATAGTACGTGAATACTGTGGCCTAATGCGCAAAGCAACAATACTATGGGAATTACTTTACTCCTTTGCAGTGTCTCCTGATTTATGGTATCTATCAATAACATAAAGTTACCTTCGCTTGCAACAGTAGTTACATAGTGCAAAGGATATTTACCTTTATGGCTGTTTCATATTGTTGTGTCCCGGAATCGGATTATAATTCCAGCGGGTACGAGTTTGAAATGGGGTGAAGCACAGTTAAGCCCTACTAAATAGGTTACCAGCTTTTTAGTTTCAGCCAGGCATCAGTACTAATATTTTAGGCTGTCTGCCTCTCTCTTTGTGATTGTCTGCGTTCCCTTTTCCTCTCCTCTTGTGCAAGTCTGCCATCCAAAACCAACCTGTATTTTTGCAGAACCGAGTGAACTGTTTTAGTGCTCTCGATTCAATGTGTCAAGTCTCTTCGATTAGGACGGCATGGAAGAAATTTATGAGAATCTCTCAGCAGCGGTTTTCGGTGCTCTATCTCACCGGGAAAGTTCATGTTTCTCTACCCCTTCCTCAACACACACACATAAACGTATACTCAACTAAGTTCCTGGCGTAGGTTACAGGCAGTGATACATTTCAGTTTGAGAACAATCACCATCCTTTTAACGACAAAAAATATAGACACTTGTTATAGGACCAACGTGATAACGAATGACAACTTTTTGAAATTCAGTTTCATTTGGCGTGGAAGCATCATCAGCATATTTCCGTGTATATGCTTTCTCTAACAGCTTCATTGGAAGGTCTAATCCTTCCATCATCATTGCACATTCGTTGTCTTAGGCAACTTTATGGTGTTAATAATTTCAGTCAAGTTCTTCCTGTCAGAACACAATATCTCAAGTTCATGCAAGGTGGTACCAAGGTTGTGATGAACTCGAAGGTATGAATGTTCCCTAAGGTCGTTTAGGATAGTTGATAGTCAGGTGGTTTGGGGGCGCCCAAATGGTCGTTGGGTCCTTTTAATGAGATGACGGAATGATTGCCTTGTAGGAGTGCTGGGGGAAAGTCTCATTAAGTGGCCAAACCATGACAGTCTCCGTTTCAACACCACAACACTGCAGGGTTTCTTTCGTGCAAGGACTCATTTGATATTGATCGTGGCTAGTACACTCTGATTACTTTACCTAACAGTTTGCTATCCTTCCGCCAGATAGAAATAGTCTCCTAAACTAGGTCATAAATTTATTAACGTTTAGCTTGCATTGTGGTATGGTACGCACTTTCGATTTAAAGAACGTTCGAATATTCCCCAGCTGTTGAATTCGAAGTAATCTGACTGAAGTAAGAGAAATTCGCATGAAACGATTACCTTCTGCTGCATCGTTTGAAAAGACCATAATATCAACACACCGCATGTAGCGGTGTCAATTTAGAACTCTTTTAGGTCATATCAGAAGTTCACGACGGACTAAGAGAGTAGTACAAAAACTACGTAATTATTTTCTCAATAACAACTTTCATGATATATTATTAAAATTTTAACTCCGATATCGACGTGCTGTCTACAATATTATTAAATGGAAAAGACGGGGAAGCAGAAATTACGTCTATTCCCTGAGATGTCACCATCCGTGGAGAGCAATAGCAAAATGCTGCCTTTTAACGCTCGAACCATTGGTCAGACTGGCAATTACATGGATTTATTTATCATTGAACGGCCTCGATCATCGTTCTTGACAAAGAAAGTAAGGAAAGTGACCCCTTCTCAGCGGTGAAGGCAGATGAAGGAAGGTGGTCAGGTTCCGAGTACTATTTCCGATGAGTTCCGAGGGGGCGAGTTCAAATTTTCCCGCTTCAAATGGTATTATGAGTCAAAAGTAGTCTTTCCATACCCTTAAATCGTCTATAGAGACAATTATGGCCTATCCTAAAAAAACTTGGAGACTCCTTTCCGCAATCAAAAGTACTTCCGTTACTATCGGCTTTGGATCATTCTGAGGTTCAACTTGAATGAGATAAAACGGCAGGATGAGATTCAGCAGGATAGCTTTGAACACAGATTATGACAGGGCCCGCGCAACGGTTTTGAAAGTGGGGGGAGGCCAAGATCACTTTTTACTCTAATCCTGTATTACTACTCTGTGAAAACATATTATTAACACTTCTACTTGCAAAAAAATGGGGGCCACGGCCCCCCGGCCGCCCAGCTCCGAGGTCCCTGTATGAGTTTCATAATCTCTGCTTTGAACAACGGGTATATCACTCCAAAGAAATCTCGTACACCCATGCAAAAGTGATGGCTTTAGAATATTCGTGACTATTGGCCAAATGGAATACACGTGAACCTGTTGCTATATTACAGAGCACAAGAGCATTGGGGCAGGAAATCTGTGCATCCTCCCCTGAGTTATAATTTCTTTCCTATTCACCAGAATTTCCCGTTTTGAGTTCCATTCGAAAGATTTCCTTTGGTGAATATTTATATTTTCATTATATTAAAACGTACCTCAAAGTATAAACAATCCCCTAAGGCGTGGTCTCCCCCTAAAATGGCCTACTCTCTCACCAATTATTTCTTGTTTTAACAGAGATTCCTGAGAGTCTTGCGTTCCCGAGCTTTACCCCTCGACTTCCAAATAGTTTCTGGCTTAAAATACCTAATGCTCCAAACAAGCTACCGCTTCTTTAGAATAGCAGCTTGGCATATTTCAACTTTAGTTATAAGGCAACCCTTGCTAGACTGTGGCCATGATTGGTATGGAGGCCCTTAGTCCCACAAATAATTCCAAGAAAAACAAAGAGCATATTCCCGTTTAAGTAGAGTATTATACATTTACGTGTGGACTGTTCAGGAATGTGTGGCTTATGTAATATTACGGTAGTAACTCTTTCGACATTTATGAAGGCCTGTAGGAATATAAACTCAAAATCTGGTCCCATCTAAATCGCATTCTATAACCATCTGACAGCGGCAGCTGGGAATCGTCACTCTTAACGTGCAATCAATTTGCAAGTGCTACAAATCGACAATCGAATTTAATGAAATTTGAAAAATGTAGAAAGACAATTCAGGGTTCTCATTTCACTGATGAGCGATGATGAACACGAACATTTGTGACTTTACCTTCTTGTGGCTGTATCCAAGTTCCGCATGATAGCAAATAAAACAAACTTCTGAGGTTAACAAGTCTTCAGCAGAGTTTAGTTTGAAATTGAATTCCTGGAATAATTCTATCACAGCGAACACATCAACTGCACTATTTATCAATAGTTTTTCCGACGCAAGTATAGGAGTGCCTCAAAACCTGTAAGAGGTTGAGGACGATTAAATATTCAATCTGGTATGGTTAGGAAACAATATTTAGTACAGTCTCTATGGGTGCTATACCTATATCCAACTTCAAGCTTTAACCTCCCCAAGATCATCCGTCATATTGCAATACATTGTTTCCTCTCTATACGCCTCTATGGTGTCCTTTCGAGCATTCTTTAACAGGTTCTGAATCCAGGCATCTCTTCTTCCTTTATGGACTTTTCCCTCCTCTGGCTGCCAAAGTGCAATTTTATTGGCAATCTCTTAGCTGTGACTTATACAATGACTGCCAGTTTCATTATTCTGTGTTGAATCTTTGTAGGTACCTTGGGAAGTTATTTATAAACGCTTTTAATTGGTTATGTAAAGCCTACATGATATCATCAATAGTGCACCCACCCCGTACATCACCCGAGCCTTCGGGTGTAGCAGCCATCGAGCTACTTAGTCATTTAGTTCGAAATACATTCGTCATAACCATATAACTATTTTGTTCCCACATTTTCCAGAAATAGTCTAATTTTTGTCTTTCTGGACGTTCTGAGTTCGGACCCCTATTTCACCTCAATGTAAAATATGTATTCTAGTGTAAGGCTGTACTTACGGTAGGGTTATACTTCACCTTTCTCTCCAACCCCAAGGGTATTTAAAGTTTCTTATTGACTGTTGAGTATCATTGCTTATCTACTTGATTTTGCTCATTAATCTTGCAAGATAATCTGATCAGAAGAGAATCCATTATTTATCTTGAAGGGTTTAGGTCAACCTCGGAG
>JAAAKL020005881.1:0-18711 GCA_010016065.2 Carybdea cf. marsupialis auct. non (Linnaeus, 1758)
AAAAGCACTGGGGAGAGAACCGATCAATCGTCGGGAATTATCGGAGACTCGTTTCCGACAAAGCGTTACTGTACTCTAATACAAGACTACTCACCAAATCCTGAAGTGGAACTAGTGTCAACGTGTACTCCGTTTTGGATATCTTTACTAACTGCACCTTTATAGAGAGAGCCTCTTCCCTTTTTAGATCCGCTACAAGGGCGAGCACAAGGAAACAGGGCATGTTTTTGACCTGGTGGTCTTAACTCACCGATCTCTAAAAGGACTGGATCGAGCTTCCCATTGTTTCCAACAGCGAAAAAGGTGTAGTTATAAGTACTGGCCCCATTAGTTAAAATAGCGCGGGAAGATCTGTCATGTTAAGTAACGTTTATAAGCCTTTTTTCATGGAGACTAAAGTGGCGTCCAGCGACTGAACTCACTTTGATACGCAAGATGCTCGATCCAATATTCTTTAGAGATCAGTGTTTAACTCTTTTTGAATCCCCTTTGCCATCATTAGCAGATCTAGCAAACTTTGATAAGTTCCAATTCAAGAGGATAAGGAGCGATCTTGCCTTCTCTTAATTTGTGAGATTCACCTAGTACTGATTGATGCAGTCTGGTATGTGTGGCCTTGAATTAAATACGTTGAAATGTCGGAGGACTATATGAAAGAGCTATTCCTCTTCTCCTCAAAAAGGAAAATCAATTGCTACACAAATTGCCACTTCGAATAAAATTTACTGTTTTTCATACATTTAGAGGCAAAGGCTCATAAACTCCTCAAGAGGTTGTGGTTTCAGTAGTAGGCTTCTAGTAGGAGGTATTTTAAACTGAGGTGCTGCCAAGAAGTTTATCACATTTTAATAGGTGGGCAATCAAACCGGCCATGTGTAACAAATTACAGAAACGTGGCTAATTCAATACCGTAGGAGATGTTCACGCATGTACGAATAGCGTGATATGTTAATTTCCTAGCACTAATAAAAGCTATAATATCTTCCTCATTACCAGGAAAAGATTTGCAGTCAATTGTCCTCACTAGCCTAACTCATACGGTTCCTATAAGTAAATACTGGACACGTAACTAATTTATGTCTCGTTTTCGAACTGTCATATACAGTTAACATCATGAATATTTAAGTTTGAAATATTTTAAACAGTGTTTATGTACTAGAGTACTTTATTTATTACTAGATCTTTGTAGCATAAGGGTGTAAGGTTTTTCTCCATACCAGGAGAACATTTACAGTCAATTTTCCTCACTAGCTTAATTCATGTGGTTCCAATAAGTAAACGTCCCGTTTTCAAAGTTTCATATATTTGTTAACATAATGAATCTTTACTTAAGTTTGAAATATTTCAAGCAGTGTTTATGTACTAGAGTACTTTATATATTACTAGATAATAGTAGAAAAAAGTAAGTAAACGATGTGGAAAGGAAGTAAGGAAAGAAAGTCTCCCTGTTTATTTCTGTTTCTGGATCTAATTTTGAGGGTGAAAAGTTCAAGGAGGTGTTCATGGACCATGTCCTCATCCCCACGAACGAAACTAAGAAAATGTTAGATTGACCTGCTTCAAGAAATGCAATGCTTGTTAAGGACAGGATCTTACAGTTTGAAGCATTTGGCCCCTATCTTGCAGTAAAGTTTCAAAAGTTACCGGGGAAGCATTCCTGTCTTCAATGTGTCCCCAGGACCCCCCTTTAACGTTAGGATGGATGCTTGTTATAAAAAGGGTTACAACTTAGCAAGGGTCTCTCTTTTGCAAACAATGTCTATCACTTTACTAATGTCAGTTCAAATCAAAACGTATCAATAGAAATCACGTCACCGGAACCAATCCCCATACTCTCTTACTATCTATAGATCAGAGTAACGATTTCAAAGCATCTGTCCTTTGTCTGATAAACACTCACGGTTTTCGATGCCAAAAGGAAGTAACCTCTTCCTCTGGTAGAATCTGATGAGGTGTGCTTACGTTTCATAGTCAAACCTGAAACTTTGCTCGGTCATACATTAACAAACATCCTAAAATGGTTAAGTTTGTGGTAACGCGTGAAATTAATACTCTATGTAATACAAATGTCTTTAACTGTCAAGGAGGTTCTGGTTAGAGATTCCATGAGTGTAGATCACACCACTGCCCTTATGACGGTTTCGTTTCCTGCCCTATTTCACAAATTGTAATTTTAAGGCTCGACTTCCGATTCTGTGAAACATGATGCCATGGAAGTTTAGTTGCCTCTAGAACTTTGACACCCGAGACCAATTCTTTCGATCACTGAACAACGTATCAAATACAAGTTCTAAGCTCTGCGCAGCCAGAGGAGAGTCGGAAATGTGAAATATTACTCTCCCACTTTTTCTTCAAAGTTGTAGTTGATATTAATGTTGGATTGCATAACACGGTTGAAACGTTTTGCATAACTCTTTTACGTGGTCTTGTTTCCTTGTTTCGTACATTAAAAATACCGACCTAAAGGCAGGTCTACACTTCAGTATAAATCCTAATTAGAAAGAATATAAGAAGATAAGAGACCTATTAACAAAACCTGTAGCAAATAACATGGCACATTTTTCTCAATACATAACCTAGTCACAAATATAACAAAATGGAAAAATTGTATAAAATGAAGACGTCCAGACTATTAGTATATCCCTCTACAAACGTATTGTGAAATTAAGTTTGTAATATTATTGAAAAAGTGTTCCGATCTATGGATTTATTGGGACAGAGACTTGCAGACCAACTAGCTATTTAGATCAGGATCATACTTTTGTAAGTTATTAGTTGTGATATTTGAGTCAAATACTACCTAAAGGTATATACTAAAAGCAGTTTTGTGAATGCTTCGCTACAAAGTTTGTCAAAGGTTTTCTTAATTACACAACTTCCGTAGTTTGCACCAAATTTTCTTTTTATGATTGCCTTTATCTTTACCTCCCCTGCAAAGAATTAAGTGAATTGTATCATATCTTGTCCAGCTGGATATTGAGCACATTTTTTCAATCATTAAAGTAAATGAAAGAGACCAATGAGTGGTACTAAAATGAATCCTTGAGGCACTCCACTCTTTAGACTCCTCATTTCCAACCGAGAATCTTCTATGTCGTTGAGCTGTTTCATGTTAAGAAATTATGTTATCAATCTAATGGTTCACTTTTCGGTTGATACTGCACAGTTTTTCTGAAAGTGCTAAATGACTGGAATGAATTAAAAGTTCTTGAACAGTCTAGAATGCAATTATTTTGCTAAACTATACTATTACTGTCTGTTTGTTAGATTCTGATTTCCTGTATGCAAATCAATGTTTCATCAATACTTTGTTCAATTTTGAGTATCTTTAAAGTTCTCTGCATAGAGCTTTTGCAATATTAGCCGAGGAAGTGGTGACAAAGGAATGGTCATAATCTCCGCTATTTTTCCATTATGAACATTGATATTTTGGGAAGTTTGTGTTCCATGTACACAAAACCAGAATGTACTAAAACGTTGATAGTATATGCTAGTGGACCTAACAGAGCCAAAGAAGCTTTCTTTGACATTTTTCATGGCAGATTCTATCAAACATTCTTCTTGCACTTAGAATATCAAACTGTTTGTATACAAATATGTAGATTTCAAACTTTAATGTGAGGGTTTTGTGGAAAGACGCAGTTGTTTTTGGTATCTGGTTAGGCAAGATATATTTTAGCATTGTATACCAATATGAACATTTAGCAATAGTTTTGTACTAGGATTAGGTTAATTTTCGTCTAAGAGTCATATAAGGATCGCATTGTTGCTCAGCATAGTTTCTCATATACGGATTCCAATCAAGAGCTGAAATGTCTTTTACAAAAATCTGCAACGGACAGGCGCACAATTTAGACTAGTTCATCATGCAGTCTAGGTTTACTGCCAAGACAAACAAGTACGTCAGAAATTGTATCTGCTATATGCTGCACTTTTCCAGCATCGAACCTGATCAAACAGGTCTTGTATCTATTTTAAGCCCAGACACTGACGTGGCATACACACATCTTTGAGCAGTAAAAATAAATACAATCGGGATATGTATAAAAGTATCTCTTTCCGCCTAAACCGCAATATAATACAACAGTATAGAAAACGTAATGGTACCGAATTGAGAACTGTAAGTTTTTCTTTTGTATTGTATTACGTTTTTCCTTTCAGTTTGCTACGTTGTGTTTTTCTTTGATAATGATGTGAGATGCATCAAAAGCTTTACAGAAAAATATTTGTGTTTGTCAAATTTCGAACTATTTTTGCCACTATGGTCTTCCTACACTCTCGTTGCTGGGTTTTATTATTTATCACTAGACTAAGATTTCCACCTGGTCAATTCTATTGTCAACCATGAATGTTATTGTTTTCAAAGCTCAAAGAAGCGTAATTTTCATGTTATTACTGCCTCACTTTTAACGCAACAAAAAATGATTTACCTCTCCTGCTACAAGTGTAACGCTGATGCAGATTTGAAGCCTGAGGTACGAGTTTACAAGTTCCGCTTTCATCAATGTTAGCTGATTTCATCAAGCTAAAAGTGCGACTACACCCTTTGCAAACTGCTTCCCCGATCAATGCTGAGAAGATTCATGACCGCGGTGTAAATATAAATTCTAATAGAAATATTTTAATCTGCTCCTTCATTTGCTATTCCTTAGGTTGTTCCATAAGAATGAAATTTGAAAAAGATTATTGTTTTCTTCCCAAGTATTATTGGATAGTTTAGTAACATCAGTGATAGGAGTGACGTTTAAGAAACCTCACATAGTTTTTGTATTCTCTCTTAAATAGCTCGGACTAGCGTGCACTTTGATGTTGTTGTTAAAGTCAGTACTCAACATAAAGACCACCTGGGTAAGTATTTGTTGAGCGTGCAGTTAGGTGAAGACTTATCGTTCGCACTGACGGTGTTACAGATCTCCATTGTTGGAAGCAAACCTTAGGCCAATACATCTACTACTAAGTTATTATTGAGATATATTTCATGGTTTCCTACGTGCCTAGGTATGAATTCAGGATCGAGTAGACACTAACTGCAAAGTATTTACTCAAGATGCTACATTTTCTCTCCCCGTCAGAATAAAGTGTACGGTAGCAATGCGTTCAAAGTCGTTGCAGTTTTAATTTAAAGATATTGGGTCTGAATCCATGTCGTCTCGTCATAATCACGACCGAAAAGTTGTATTCTGGTCCTCCTTTACTACATTCGCGGGATCGCTACCTTAAAAATAAATTGTAAGCCCATGCATCTTCTCGATGTGGACATGACACAGTCCAACATCACTATTTTAAGAGATCAAATTTATGATACCATCTGCACCCATACGCTCGGGAAGAGTGGAGTAGTGGCTATTCGATAATATAAATTTTAGTTTATGCACATTTTTGCTATGTATATGAAGTACTTAACTATAATATACTTGGAATAAAAACTTTGAACTTTATCATTAATCTAACAATCGACCTTAACTGCCATTACTGACCTCTTTCTCAAACTTTTGACACCCCAAAATTAAACTCAAAAGTCGAGAAAATGGACAAGGACAAAACTCTATTGACATTGCTGTAGTTGTTAAAGGAAAAAAAACAAAACAAAGAAGGCCAAGAGGAGATGTGTGGTAAGATTTCTTGGTACTTTCTCATAGCTTGTTGCTTAAAGATTGCTTGAAAAATCTGTGAAGAATATTTGCTGGCTGCTGTTGGAGACGTTTGTTGTGTTTGTAGGATAGAATTCAATGGGATGTTTTGTTTATATTGCATCTCTTATATCTGTTGTAACAGTGGTTAGTTTGAATGCTTAGTAGGAGTGTTTAGTATTGGGTGACAAATCGCAGATTGGGTGAGATTGTCAGTAAAGATTTAACTACATTCTTATTGTTTTTAACCTTACAAAATACATACGGAGAGTATCTAATGAATAAATATTAGAGTAGAATAGAGGTTAATAAATAGTCTGTAGAATATTCTCTGGTGCACATGAGGCATTTGGGGCACCAAGCAGAGAATACCGAAATAGTAGGGATTTGGGTGACAATGCGAACGATTTTGGGCGATGAGACATTTGACTAATCTACTGCGTTGACTGATGATCGTGCTGAAAGGGGAAGCTGTACGTGCTGCTTTGATGCAAGAGGACAGAGAACGTCGATAACGAAGAGGCTGTAATGATGATGATTATTATCATAATTGTTATTATTAGTATTTTCCCAAGCGGCTTCTTTGTTGTAGCCTTATTTGCTAATTTAGTAGATCTGATCCATTTTAAACGCATCTTGCGACTTTTCCATTGTTTTCCATTAAAGAAGAACCATCCTTAATTCCAGTAGATACATTTTAAGTCGTTTTCTACGGAGTTGAATTCAAATTAGCTTAAATAAGATCAGTAGGACTTTTATTGGTAAAAAGATTTCCAAGCATTGTACAAACTTAAATTCTGTAGGGCATGGCCGGTGTCCAGACCCCTATTGTACGGAAAAACAAATAGGATTTTGCTCTATGGAAAAAAACCCATCGAGGTTCGTTAGAATTGCACATTTGCAACCAAAATGATGATCATGATGATGAAGAGAACAGTAATGATACTAATATAGGTGTTAATGATGATCAATACATGACAATGGTAACCATTGTGATGACAGGATTGAATATGATAATGATGTCGCAGAACTCGTATTCTGGCAATAAATGATTACCTAAAGAGTTTACACCTATGATCATAATCGATGGTGTCGTTGCTGCTATTGATGATGACAGTAATGATGGTGGTGCTGCCAGTGGTGTTGACGATGGCTTGATGGCGGTGTTGATTATGGACTACATAGAGCATTTCCTTGTTTAGCTCTACGAACTTTTGAGAGAGATACATCTGATATATCTGATCTCTGGAATGGCAGACTTCCAAACCTACTCTAAGGAAGACTGGCTTGACCGGTCGAAATAAAAGTCATCAATAATACTTTACACAACTTAGTGCTACTTTTTCGTTTAGCCTGATGTCTTCCCTAATGTTTAGTATTTTGAACATTGGTCTATGTATCATTTTTTGATCCGGAACTGCGGTCAGCTTGGTACAGCCGTTTTGGATTTTCTTATGCTTACTTAAATTTTCCAAACCTATGAATTTGCAGAAAATGCCAAGTTCAAATGAAACAATCCCTACTTTAGTGTCGATGGTGCCATTTCGTCTTTGTCATCGCTTAAATTATCACATGATAAGAAGTTGAGTTTTAATTTATTCCCCCCTCCCCCCCCCCCCCCCCACACACACTTTCTCTGATACTCCCGTATGCATTCCACACTGTCACACACTCATACATAAGAATCCTTATCTGGGTAGGCAGTCCTAAATCCCTTTCTGAAAAGCATCCCTGTTCGGACAACATTGACCCTGGAATGGTGTCTCATAGCATTTGACCCAGGGTGCCAGTGATCAGTTAGACGCTTTTCAGTCAATATCCGAGAAAGACAATAGGTGTTAAAATGGTCGCATCTAGTCACGAAAGACTCCTTTCAAAGCGCAAACAAAGAATGCTCTGTACAAAGAAATCCTGTAACGTAGTTGCTAAAGTCAGACAGAGGATCAAAGAATATCTGATAACAGTTATCAGATTTTCTTTACCAGGGACACTGTAGGCCTTTCCTAGAGACTCACGTCAAATATAAATCAGAGAGATAAGAGAATTTTGCATGGAGTAGTAGTGTCAATAAAAATCAGACAGAAGAACGGGAGAACGTTTTACTTGTTAGTAGAGAATAGTAAAACTAGACGGAAAAAAACTACTTCGTTAAATCTGACTTTCGTTTTTTGGGGATTCATTTAATCCTAAAGTAACGCGTATGAGATCGACAGGGGGTGATGAGTTTTCGGAACGCATCTTGCCAATGAGGAAGGGGGACGTAGTGACACGACTTTGACGTAACCAAGAAGATAGATAGCGATCAATATCTCAAATAGTAGAGACAAAACGAATGCCTTAGTAAGCATAAAATGAACTCTTCTGTTACAATCTTTCACAACAGAAAGTCGATTTGGGATATAAAGACTTCGTGAAGTATTTGTAGTGACGTAATACCAAACAATGGGCATCCCAAATTTGTCTCTATAGTTTGTAACGGATCATAGCTTACTGGCAGAGCATCGTACGTTGCACAGCTACGGAGACCATGAGTTCAATTCTATTGTTTGGTATTGCTTCATTACAAAGGTAAAACTGATCTACCCACTCATAAATACAAAGAATACGTATATCGTACACCGACAGGTTTTTCAATCAAATTACACAAGGCCGTATCATCATTTCCACTATGGAACATACCAGGTGTGCCCAGAACATGCAGGAGAGGTAAATAAATGTTAAAGAATCGATATGCAAGGGATCTGTAATCCGTGGCAGTTGTTGGGAAATATCATATATATATATATATATATATATATATACTATACTATACTTATATATATATATACAAGTATGTATGTATGTATGGAGATGCAGGGAATGATGATCGGTCGGGGAAAATGCTAGGGGTCTCTTAGCCTTGGTATAAACGGCAACATTTACAAAGTAATTGTTGCTGAGATGTCTTAGTTGCAATGATATTGCAAAATCAAAATGATAGTGCAGCATGACTAACCGGATCAATGACATCATTCCATTCATCCGATTGAAAATGTCTGAACTACATACAGATAAAGTTCAAATACTGCTTCCTGCAAAAGCCACTTGGAGATGATATTGATGGATAGATATTTCAAATTTCAGATTAATTAACTGATTTTAAGGAATGTCAATGACTGATATAGAAGAAGGGTGGAGAGGGAATTTTTATGCCAAAGAAATAACGAAGTTCACATTTCTTCAATAGTCTTTAGTTTCAATCTATCGAAGTTCTACTTTATGCAAAGAAAATCTACATGAAGGGCCGCAGCAACGATTCTCAAAATCTATACTGTAGATTCAAAGGTATCATAGATTCATAGGTTACCAAACCGTAAGAGCGAAACTGCAGTAGTGGATCATAGAAAGCATTCATGAGGTGACAAAAATTGGGGACAGGTGTCCCTGCCCCTGGGGTTGCCAAGGCTTTAAGTTGTGCTTTTTACATTTTATATCAAATGTGGAGGCCACTTCTTTTATTCGTAAGTGATCGATTGGAAGACAGGAAGCTTCAGTACCCAAGTAATCTCGTAGGATGAGTTACGACAGAACTCATCCGAAGACCCACACACAGAAACGCACACACTTTATTCTTCTTTAAGCAGATCAAGAATTAAATTCACCTGCCAAAAGATAGGAAGCTTAAGCAGTAATCATATATCAGGCTCAAGAGCATTGATTGTCTCTGCGTTGCCGGTGTGTTTTTCTTTAAATTACGATAAATTAAAGATTATGAGAGAGGATCATCTCTTACCAAGCAAAGCAAGACAACAAGAAAAACCTTGTAAATTTTGAAAAAATCATAAGAACATGAAAATATTGAATACAGAAATGAAAGAAAACCCATGTGATATATATAACCACATCATGTTTCGTACGCGGCTTCAGAATTTAGTTGTCCCTCGGATTTAACGATACAAAAACTTAACATCCTTAGAAATGATGGAAGAAATCATTTCGTTAAGAAGCTATTCTTATTCGGAGCAAGTACGAAAAATTTTGCCCGTCGATTGGAAGTGGAAATTGAGAGTTTGAATTCAAACACTGCAATGCAGCCTGTTTGCTCTAATGAACAACAGCGGAATTGGACACGTGTTGCGGCCTCGTGGACGACGTTAATGTTTCAAAACGCGTGTAGTTCAAAGGTGTGTCGCGCTATGCACAACAACGGTGCCGGGATTTATCTTAACGTTTATTTACTCGTAGCAATGTTAAGAGTGTACACAACCGCTATATGATCCATGATTGATTACTCCTTTAAAAAGTTAACAATTAACCGCTGTCGGCCAGCACTGATAGCACTGAGGTCATACGATACGATCTTCCTGGACCGATTCCCTGAATTAAAACAATGGCACTGCCTCATTCAAGCGAATGTTCAGCTGTCAGATTTGTACTGACTTGTATCCCATTGCACGAATTTTTCATGTTAAGGTCTCAGGCAGATTCACCCACGCGTACCAAGTTGACTAAGTCTGCAGGATCCCTTTCTATCACTCTTTGTAAATACAAAACATCTTCACAAAACACAATCCTCTTTATTCCTGAAGGATAGATACGGCTATTTTACGAACTGTTGTAGTGAGTATCATTATGACGTTGTAATATGGTTAATTCAAAGCCACCAGAAATAAACGTGTTCTTCACAAGCTTGCGATGTGAGTTGCCCGACAGAAGACACAGAGGGATGGGAGAGTACGCATAAAAATATTAAAGATAATTTTTTGTAAAATCGCCTACTTCAAGAAACAAATTACAATGATTTTCACTTCTTAGTAAAATGTCAGCGTAATATTCACACGGATAGGAATAAATCAGAGTAAGCATATAATTGCAGTTCCAATATTTGTGCTGCCCCCTCCCCCCGCCCCTTGAAAAAATTGCCCCTTAATCCTGCCTACGGGTCTCATACATATAAGTTTTATTCTTTTGCATTCCCTTACATTACGGGCACTCTTACTTCCCCTCATAAGAAAATAAAATAAAATAACATTACATAAAATAAAATATGTAGCAGTAAAATCATATTTTTCTTCCGTGACTGCGAATTCTAAATCACCATCTAGGTGGATCAGAAAGTGTTTTTTCTTTGATTTATAGAAAATAAAATCACAAATTGTAATCAAATAAGATTTTATCGAGTTAACCGGGAAATATTCTTGGAGAAATGTGAAGGTAACCACCACAGTTACAGCTTACTCTTTTCATCAACTCGAGCCCTACAAAAAACCACAATAGCAAGTGCTTTATTACATAAAACAGAATGCTACATTCAAACCTCTCGTCCGCTTCGATGACCATCCCCTA
Source organism: Carybdea cf. marsupialis auct. non (Linnaeus, 1758) (assembly GCA_010016065.2). Classification (NCBI taxonomy): domain Eukaryota; kingdom Metazoa; phylum Cnidaria; class Cubozoa; order Carybdeida; family Carybdeidae; genus Carybdea; species Carybdea cf. marsupialis auct. non (Linnaeus, 1758). Next base: position 10,956 of record JAAAKL020005881.1, read on the forward strand.
TTCCATTGTGATATTCTACGACTATTACACATTGTTTGGCCACTTCGTATGCCCTTCATAAATAGCCTCTCTCTTTGATACAAACGTAGATAAAATTAGGTAATAAATCATAATAAAAATGGAAGTCCCTGAAGGAGCAAACTTAACTAGGATTTAGAGCTATTTTGTCAGTAAATAAGTCACCAATACAAGACCCAAGATAATCGTTATAATGTAAAAGGAAATCATATATAGGTAAAGGCTCGTCTCCTTAGAGATTTCTTCAGGTCCACTAGAAATTGGCTAAATATCACCGGCAGCATGAAAGTCTTTATTACCGACAGAACATCATCTATACTGCAGTTTCCTCTAAGCGTTTCTCTTCAGGTCCTTGGCCTTCTCACCATTTCTCCCTGAACTTTAAAACAATTAATGCCTCCACTTCCCATAAAATTTACATTCCCTAAATTTAGATAGGTCTACTTCGGTACATATGTCAGTAAGCTACTGACAGCTACCACAAAAAATTTTCGCATCCAAACTAGGTTTCTATGTCGTTCCTTCCCTTTCTGAACAATTTATCGAAAGTGCAGATACACCTATTTTTTCATATGAACATTCGGAATTCTTCAAGGCTTAAAATGCTTTTTGATATTTAAAAAGTAAGCCTTAAAAAGTTCTTAAAATGTTCTTATTTCTGAATCATACGAAACCTTCATGTTCTTGATATTTTACTTCCGAAAACCCTGTTTTCCTTAATTTTCTGACAAATAAACACAGGCAAGTGCACTGTAAACGACTGATGCAGGCTCTGCCGGAATATTAGTCTGTTCTGAATTTCAGACCCCAAAAGTGTACAGAATCACCCCCGTAATAAAAGTCAATGAGCTCCTACCCCTCGGGAAATGGCGAATCTTTTTGAAGCAACTATCCGATCATCCGAATAAATCAATTTTCCTGATGATTTTCAAACTGTTGGGATTTGGCCGTCCATACAAAGATTTTTAAAAAGGAGTTTTCGTTTATTGTGCAATATATATACATAAATACCAGCTTTGGAATGTTCTTAATATTAGTCCAACTTAAGCCTACTTCGTTCTCAAGATGTTCTTAACTTTTACTATTGTCAAGAGTTGCGTTCTTATAAACTATGTTCTTGTAAAAAAAATTAGGTGTATTCTCCATTACGTAAATAACTTAGTAATGGCAACAAAAACACAGTGGCACTCGTATCCCATATCAAACAGCGGACTGCTGTCTAGACACATCATTTAAAAACGCACATAATCGATTTCTGCACAAGTTGTTTTTGACTTCGCTGATTCGAAATACTCAATCGTGATAAAAATTCTACAATTTCCGACTGTGACAAGATTCATAGATTATCTACAATACGGCTACTGACCCTGCCCCAAACCGACTACTTCTTCCCAATGCTCCTTTCCTACTTCATCAATCGTCTGGCAACTCAAACACCTCTCCAGAGGTTTCGATCCCCCTGGTTAAAAAGTACACACTAAGAAGGGAAATTAGGCTTCGTGAGAGAGCTGTTCGCTTAAGAAGGTTTATACGTCTTGGCAAACAATGGGCTGTTAATGCGAAAATTGTGTATACCCCAATTTCCATACCACCAGGACCACTCCCCTGCCAACCATAAACATGTGGTTAAATGCCACACATCTCTAATCGAATCTCTGTCGACCTCGTGCGCTGTAGCGGCTTCTTAGAATAGAACGTAAAGAATCCTTTGATGAGCTTCGCAGATGTGTTCCAATAAATAGCAACAACCCTCTTAATCAGTATAACCAGGGTTAAATCCAATATTTTGAAACAATGAAACCAACTGAGCTTCCTTCGAATGTCTTGCACACGTTCAAATAACAAACCTAGCTCTCCAATCCCAGAAACGTGATAATGTGCGAACCCTTTATTGCGAAAAGGCTGTAAACACTTAAAACGATAGGTAATCAAGGGTGCAGTTAACAATAATGTCTGTAATTAAGCATTTTCGCGAGTTGAAAGATTTGGTTGAGTCATTCTTCACAATTCATTACACATATGATAGTAGCGCGTTCAAAGAGTCGTTAGGGGCAACACTAAACGCAGAACCTGCCGAAGCATAACTTACTACGAAGATAACATTCTTGTCTTCAGAATGCAATGAAACGCATGAGTGTGCAGCGCCCTATTAACTATTCTAAGTGAATGGTTCACCAGATCAGCATGCACAACTTACCCCTCTGAGAATCAGTCTGCAAAACTCTTCAAAACACTGAGTTAAAAGAAAGCCTAACATAATTTACCATCAATTCCTGAACGATTGTATTGGCTGGGACTAGTGCAACCCAGCCTTAATTCAAAATGCGTTAAACTCGAAGGCATATTTTGACTAATTTGGAGAAAACACAAGGCTAAGTTATTTGTTACGGAGGAAAATACTCAATATCAAAATTGATCGTCATTCGATGACGTTCTTTCAGTCAAACCTATTCTGAAGGCTCGACCAGCCTGGCGACATGGCATTTACGTTGGAAACCTTTAATCAGTTTTTCAAACGATTATTAGAAAACCACTTGGTTGTGACATCCATTAAAACTGAGTGATAAATTATTCATAGTCAACATGAAAAGCTTGCTTATTCAACAAATCGGTCCGTTGAAGCCATGTCAATAAGAGCCATTCTTATTTATACTCTTTTAAAGCTTTTCAGTTAAAAACACAAGGTTATTGTTAACTAGCACAATTGTATGAATACAGAATCAAAACTCAGATGCAAAGCGCGGGAAATTTTATTTCCAAAACATATTCACGTGGTCCAGAGGGTGTAGTAAGCTGGAAAATATGTGTTGAGACAAGAAATATGCACAAGAAAAACTGCGCCGTGGTCTGATATTGTGGGAGTCACCTGTAAACCCGCTGCATGAACAAAAATTTACATTTCTAATGACATAAGATGACTCAGGTCTTCCATAAGAAACTACATCTTATCAAAGCGCTCAGTGTTCTGATCAGTTTGTCTATCACGGGTAATAATATCTCCATATATTTCTAACTTATCTTGTGTAGTCTTAACGTCAAATATTCCACAGCGAAGACTTCTACGTGCCTTCAGCGTGTTCTCCGTGTTCGATGAAACAAACCCATGTGTTTGATCGCTGATTCAGCGACATAAGCAACCACAAGGTTTGTCTGCTGACACGTGCTAAGAAACTTCCTTCATCAAACAGAGATCCACGCGCCGAAATTTATACTTGTCAACACTACTATAAATACTCTAAAAAGAAGGCCCGCCAGTGGGAAAAAAAATAAAACGTTTAACTGAATGGATCCCACTGAGAGGATTGTCAGATAGTATTTTCTCGAGTTTAACGTGAGTTTGTTGTTGGTGTAAGAATCTATAAATATCTGTAATGTAAAAATGAAAAAATATGACTTCGGTCTTACTGTACAGTTTCAACATCGTTATTCAAAAATCCTAAACGATATCGGGCCTAAAATTCATGTTGAGAAGTTTCTGAAACACAAACGATCAACCGTTACTAGTAGTCATCATTTCGTTTGTGGAGAAGCTGAAGAAACGTTCGTCTCTTATTTCAGTTCTTCTTTACACCTTAAAGGGGGAAATCTTGGCTTTTCCGCGTCGAAATCCCAAACTCAACGCTTTAGTATGTTTCTGACTCCATATAAACTGATCTTCCATAGATCGTTACTCTAGTGACAATCTTGTTTCAGCAGAATGCTCGTTTGGTGTCGGTCTGCCTTAAATAGATCAAGAAAACATCGGTTACTCTTTACTTAATACACGACGGCCTATTGATGAAATAATCCTTGAATTAAACCTCGGCAGTAGTAGCTCGATTATGTGAGCCGTGGTTGTTTCCATCTGCTGTCGTTACAACCGCATACCCTTCGCTTGTATTTTGACGCATGATTGCAGTCAGATCAGCATACTGGGGTTTCGTGTTAAACTGAAGTTTTCCCTCGTAATTATTATTTTGCTCCTGATTCATGTATGTACCCATAGGGTAAACAGGGATCTGGCTGATACCTTGAAACTGTTCTGACAGAATTCGAGGCTGAGATTTACTCGACTCGGTCGATTCGTGATCATTTTCCTGGGCTTTGCTGGAAGGGCGATTTAACTCCTCACTTTGTTCCTGCTTTACAGCCGAACTAACTGGAGTCGAAGTGTGAGATTGTGATGTAGTATTGCTGGATACGAGATACTGTTGTCCGTAATTTGGTACCGATCCATTAAGATATGAAATCGAAGGAAACGGATTGTACATGTATGTTGACGATGGATTGAATGCATACTGACCGAGGGAAAATGTTCCTGTAGAGTTTGCTGAAGTTTGAACTTGTCCTGCCGTACTCTGACCAACTGTAGTAGCCACTGGAACACCAGCTAAACTAAACATAGGATACTCTCCGTTTACAAGGGCAGACATGTAACCGTTCATAGCCGCGTAATTTAAACTCCCTGGTACTGCATAACCAGATCCATACTGAGGTGCCATAAGGATGGGTTTCGATCCATCAGGTGAAAACCCTGCCACAGTTGACATTTTCTCGGGCTTCTTTGCACTCGCTTTATTCTTCCTTCTTGGTTTATATTTATAATCTGGGTAGTCCTTCAAATGTGCTGCTCGCAATCGTTTTGACTCTTCCTCGTATGGTCGTTTTTCTTCAGCAGACAATAATTTCCATTCAGCTCCTAAACGTTTACTGATCTCACTGTTGTGCATCTTTGGGTAATTTTGAGCCAACTGTCTCCGTTTAATTTTCGACCAAACCATGAACGAGTTCATTGGCCTCTTAATACGAAAATCGTTATCCTTCGCCGATGACTTAGAATTGGCGGGGCTCGAGGGTTGATCGAGTTTTAAGTCCTCCTGTTTCGAGTTAGCATTGACATCATTATGCCCTGTTTCTGCCACTGACATATTGCTTCTTTCTGTTTCCATATCCAAAGAAATAAATACTTTAAATCAAACACGAAGAAATCCTTTTCAAATAATTCACGACTTCACTGTCCACTTCTATGCACCGATGACTGGAAATCGTACCGAAGTTACACAGGCATGTGAGACATGTTTGCCGCCGACAGAGCTCCAATTTTAATGTTTCGTTTGTTTCTCGCTTACAAGTCCTGCTGGGCTGTAAATCCTCAGCTGACGGTGACACAGTCTTTAAAGACAGTAAACCAAGGACGTCATGTCCTATATTATTTCATCAAATGTTTCCAGTTGTACAATAATAAAGAATGGCTGCAAGTTACTCAACTTGTGTTTTCACACAAAAACTGGTCAACGACAAAACAGAAAACATGGACTGCCCACAATAGAGGGATCAAGTGTTCCGCGGACTGTTTATGAAATTGTCGGTCTCGCGTGTAAATTCAGCTTTGATTGATGGGCTGTTCAGCCAATCATCACTCGATGATGTGTGAATATGATCATGACGTTACGTACCTTGTCACTCGAAAGAAGCCGCCAAACGAAGCTGCGGGCCAGGGCAGGGACATCATAAAAACTACCTACAAACCAAGGACCTGAAGATGCTGAAGTCAAATCCCTTGAAATAACGTAACAGGTCAGCTTTATGGATCACACTCGAGCCTTTCAGTTGACTGCTTTCATGAGCTACGTTTTAAAGCCAATGACGCTAAGCTCGGCTCTGGGAGTCAAAGCTAATCTGAGATGGCTCTCGAAGAACAGTCCTACGGATGTGTGATAGTAGTATTCCCAACTGTAGACAAACTGTTGACTGGCAAACGGTCATGAAACTGTACAGTGCAGTCTGTTTTGTGTAGTCCTCAGCTAACAGCTAACTAATTTCTACGACGCTTGAAACACATGGCCGTTTTTTATTAAGTGGGAGGAGACAACTGAAACAACAGGTGTGTGAAATTGACAAATGTCCGTTTGTGGTGTGTTCGTGCCGGGGAGTCTCAGAGGGAGAAAGTAAACGACACAAGGAGAGTGCCACTAAATACACTTAATTTTGCCAACTGCGAGAAATAACCATGCTTGTTGTCCGAACACGTTATAAAAATATTCATAAGAGTGTATTTCGTTTAAGGTCGAGCTTCGGTTTAACCTAATGCCGCATTGCGACGTTATGGTCGAAGGAAGGTATGGATCCCCAGTCTACTGTTAACACCCCTATGTAACGTCGACCGCTTGTTTGCTTTAATTTCCCTTTTCAACAACCGTATGTAATTGTGAGGTATTGTTTTGTGAAAAATGGGTTGTTAATATGTAACTTTTGATCGACGGTCGTTAATGGGTCGAACAATGTTCAGTCAGATCAACGTTCCGAACTTTATCCCTGCACAAAGCTGAAAGGGACACAAGAAAATGCAGAAAATACGATGCAGCTGTGGGGCGGTGGTGCAATTCAAATAAATGTGGTCATGTTCCCGAGTCTTTATTCAGTTCCTTCTGTTTCTCTTTCTAACAGCCTTTGTAACTTATGAAGTAACTTACTGATGCCCAAAGTCAAAATTGTAGTCTTCCAATTGTAGTATTCACAATCATATGTCTTTAAAGTGCAGTCCCCGATTTCGCAACAAGGGCATAAAAGCGGTGAAATAAATACATAGTCTACCTGATACATATGGCTTGGTCAAAATTTTTAATTGCAAAATTTCAACATCCAAAAATTCATCAAGTTTTAGAATCAGCATCATACATGTGGAGCAAATCTTTTCAGTTGATTTCTGAAATCGAAAATTTATTTGTAACGATTATATGACTTCGCATTTCGGTTCAGCAGATCATCATCATGACAAATACGGTTTTCTGCCATTATGTTGAGTCGTTGAAGGGAATCAAACATTCCCATTCAGGACTTCGACGGGGCTTGTGATTGCGGGGACTGTCCATGGAGTTGATTTGCCAGATGAGCAAAGTTAGAGTGACTTTAGAAGGGATGGGTTGCATTTAACTATAATCGTTTCCGAACGACGTGCTTTAAAGTTTGCTGGCTTTTAACAAAAACTTTTAGATATCGAGAGGCCATTTTAAACTAATAGATGATATCTCTGAAGCAATGTGGGGCTGAAGAACCTTAGTCAAGAACCTTAGCCCATACTCCTTTGTTCTTTAGTTGCTTGTTAGCTATTAGAATACTACCGAGGCGCGCATAAGTAGGGAAATATGAAAAACAATTACTCTCTAGCATGTTTTAAACTGGAGACATAGAAAAACACGTGGGAGCAAATGAAAAATGATTTCATAAAAATGCTGAACGTCGCTAGAAAAGACAACTGCTTTATTTATTGCTTATCATACACTCACTCGGGGGGGGGGGGGCTGAGTTACCATATTGACAACTCCGGATGCACAGGCATTCACTTTCAACTGCCTAGAATCAGGTTAGACTCTAGGTATAAACTCCTAGCCTCCTTCAAGGCGTTTTCAGCGTGGACGATCGAAATGACATCTTCAGTAAACAGAAAAATAATATTTGCGTCTAAGGAAAAAGGTAAGAGCAATGATATTTACACACAAATAGGTTACAACAAACCACAGATATACAACTACTTTATTAATGCTATGTATGTTAGGTGATCTATCATTTTTTTTTAGCGGAATTATAATACATTTCCTTGCTTGAGGGGGAAGATCTAATGCCTCAAAATCGCACTTCTAGGGCAAATTTTTGGTCTTTCGTGGGAGCTCTTTGGAACAATCTCGGAGGGACTCCCCCTGTCCCCTCTGGGTGTTTTTAAGTTAAAACAGCTTTCCTCCTTAAGAGAGCAGTTAACCCT
>JAAAKL020005882.1:0-18709 GCA_010016065.2 Carybdea cf. marsupialis auct. non (Linnaeus, 1758)
TCCTCATTCATAAACTTCTATTTAGTATAAAATTTGTAGTGTCAAATAACTCACAAATAATTTTACAGGTAGTTTAAAACAATGTTCCTGAAGTGGAACATTGGCCTGAAATGGGTTAATAAAATATCCATGAATTACAATAGCCCCCTATTCACGAGAAATTCAGAGCTGAGGGGGTAGACCCCAAGCCCCCCCAAATGCATCCCCAATATATACAATAAGAGCAGATGGTGACCTACAATCGTTTCAATGACACTGAAACTAAAAACGGATGATACAACATGCCATGGATGAAATGTTACTGAACTTTACAAGTATTTGACCAGCACAGATTGTATATCACACATGAGCATTTTGTCTTAACAGAATGCAGCAAAAAGCCAACTAAAGCTTGTAGGGTTTCCTACATCCTGCATGCTTGGCAGACTTATATGCATGTAAGTGTAAACAAAAGAAAACAAAGCTACTACCTATGCATTTGTTTCAAAACTGAGACCTAAAGAAACCCTGGTGTCCAGTATTTTGATCCAAAACACTTCAATCCGTTTTGTATATATTGGGTCCCCTTAGTCTACGAGTATGACATCTAAGTCATGTTCCAGCCCCCCTATGGACTACCAGGAGAAATGTTTATATTGCTGTGGCTGAAAACAAGTGGAGGCCCTTTGGCCTTACACTGATTAGCTCTCTCCAATAAAAATTTTAATATAGAACTTACATGGTAAATGCTATCTAAGGAATTGCAAGCTAACTAGTAATTGGTAAACATATTCTTTGCCATTAGCCTTAAATTTATTGATTTAAAAAATTGGCACAAGCCTTACATTTCCTACTCACACATTCACAGCAGCGCCTTATCTGAGTATCTAAGGGAAGTATCCAGGTCCTCCCAAGGTGATGGAGTCACCTCTCGGGAGTCCAGAAAACTATCTGAGGTTGTGTTTAAAAGAGATTCCAGAGTCTTTGATGTGAAGCTGTGTGAAGAAAATGTTACTCAACAAGTGTCCTGACTTGACGTAGTGCAAGATGCTATGTGAGCATAAGTTGGGCTTTCTCCTCCCCTCTGTCCTTATCTTCAATCTGCAAAAACTCATCCCCTTCTTCATCCTTAACTTCCCAATTTGTTTGTCAATCATAATGGCTTTATAGGCACTGTCCAAATTCTCTACTTATAATTTTAAAAATTTGGCTTTTACTCTGGGTGAGTTTCCAGAACTTATGTTCCTCCATCAGTCTTTTATTCCTATACACATTCACATATCTATATATTCAGATAGTAAATTTCCATGCTTCAAATAAGTACTCAATAAGATCTATTTACTGTACATCTAATAAAAAACTCATCTGTTTGTCTGTTTGCCTTCTACTCTGAAGCAGCTTAATAAAAATGAACCCTTTCCAAGAATTGGGTTTCAAGGAAGGTTTTAAGCTCATTGGCCCTCTTATGATCAGACTGGAGGGCATCAGGACCCTCAAAACTATTTCCAATGGCACTGTTACGATAGGAGGTATTTGTGGGTGGTATATAATAAAACAATATTTGACGAGCAGCATGAAAGATGTCTATTTCAACGGTGATAACCTGGTGATGCTCCTTTGTAGTACTCCAGAAGTGCCAGATGACCCATAGATGGTTTTACCAGGAGTGCATCAATACTCCAATAGATGTTGGGGGCACTTATTTTCTGAATACTCCAGAATAGTCCATTTGACTGTTCAATAGCATTCTATCAAATTCTAGAATGTTCCATAACTTTGTGTCAATTCCATGGGAAGGTCTACAGTACTCCACAATATATTCTACAATATTTCAAATTATTCTAAATACAAACTGCAATTGCTTGGCAAGAACTTTTCAAAGATACCCTTAAATATGAATAACTTTGCTGTAAGCTTCCAGTGATACTAGAACATTTCAGAAAGCTTGGAAACCTAATAAGGGATGCATTTCTATTCATACAAATAATGCTCTGAGGTGAGGTGACTTAAATTCATTGGACAATTTACTTGCTAGGATTTTGTTCAATATGCAACAGCTCATTAATAACCCAACAAGGGTAAGTGATAAGGCAGTTTTAGTTCCACAACATGACTTGGTTGGCAGTATAAACATCAAGCTGCTTCATAATATTGAACAACAAGAAAAGATCAGGAAAGTAATCAAGTTCACAACAGATGCAAATCCACCAGTAAATCAGGCCTACACAAATTAGTTTCTTACTTCTCTTCCCACACCAGGAATACCCCTTATATTTTAGAGCTGTAAACAAGGGACCCAACATACCCTTTTGGGAAAACCAAACCCTCCTCCACAGTGCAGTGGAACTAGACTGGCTACCAGTATCTAAGAGTATGTTACAGTATGTTTAAGAAGTAGCCAGTATCACAGGAAATTTTAAAGGGCAGTGACAATAATTATAACCCCACCTGATATTCCATTGATTTTAATAAAATTCAGTTTCCTCTCATCTTACGCTTTCCCATGCCCATCAAGTGACTACATCACTCAAGGTTGTTAGACTCTATTTTTGACATAGCTATACTTTTTCATAGCCATTTTCATGTGGTCTGTAGTTTTGTTGGCTCACAATAAGGACTTGACTTTTTGGCTCCAAATGATAAAAGCAAGGGCATCATATTCCAAGAAACTCTACAAGGCTTGACAAAGAAAGAAAGTTGGCTTGGTATGTATTTAGAGTTTATAATTATGTTTATGTTCAGAAGGTTTGAAATCTATAGTAGAATATATTGAGTTGGTTTTGATTTTGTGACTAACAATGATAATCCTTGATTAATTTAACTTTTACATTTTTGCAAGTTGCGTACTTAAGTTTTATAATAAAAAACAGATTGTTGACCTATATATACAATAAGTTTTGATTTGATAATGTGCTCACTATAAACCTCAGGCTGGGTAGTTCTACTAGTATACTATACATAGGAACTTTAGACACTGTGGAAGAATAAGGCCAAACTACTGCAGGCCAGAGATTTGTAGGATCAGGTGAATACATTGAATCACTTTGAGAGAAAATAGATGTGTGTAGAGAGACTTCATAAAAAACAACAGTGAGATAAAGATGGTATGGGTATATGAGGAGAATTTATGAAAAATTAGGAGAGACAAGAAATGGAAGCAGAAATCAATGGCAATCTGGAAAATGCTGACAATCATAATTTGACATATTGACTGGTTCCTATCTATTTATGAATACTCTAACTGCCTAAATTTGTACCAGTTAAGCCAGTTATATTTTGGCTCAATTATTAGTGTGATATAGATTTGTCCACCATATACCGGTAAACCATGCTTACTATACAATGGGTCCAATTTGGCTTATGTGCAATATGTGCATATCTTGCACAATGAATAAAGATGCCTCTATAGCTCTTTGTGTGCTAGGCACAGCTACATTTGACCTTGAAAGTGAACTCTGCTTTTACTTCATTAATCAAAGTTCAGGAATGACATCTATCTTAACTTTGGGAAGAAATTTGGCTTAGAAATTTTCATCCAGAACCACTTCACAATACTATTATTTTATCTCATTTCCATGCATGATATGAATATCATTGTTTAATTATTGTACTGTTGCTTACCTTGCTAGAGTCCTTTCTGATAGTACCAATTTAAACAAGCCCTGTCCCCCCGAAGTTGGCTACATGGTGATACCCAAGTACAACTTTGACTGAAACATAGAGCACTTTAACATAGCAACTGTGACATAGTGGAATAATCATTAGGTCAACTTAAATATCCATATACAGTATATATAGGGGGTTTCCAGCATATTTATACTTAAGTACCCCTATAATGTAGTGGAACGATTCTTGTCGAGAAAAGCAAAACTGTATAAAGTTACGTTATCAATATAATGGTGTTATCCCTTGCAACGACTGAAGGCTCCTTATTCCGTTAAAATTTTTAACGTCTGCAAGAAACACATACACAGGCCCATATAAAATCCGTTTAAGCTTATAGCTTCTAATTACCTGGTCACTTTTGGACATTACCTACATTTACAACTCCTGTTTGCCGTTACCAAAAACGTCCAGCATCCACTTGCTTACAACTGTCATCATCAATCATCTGTATTTATTTCTTCACCTTAAATATTGGACCATGTCCTGGCACTATATAATCAGCTAATAATCTTATGCGTTCTCTTTGTTTTTCCTGTTCCTCTGGCCACTCACTTATGTCTCTCCAAGTGTCCGAGTCGTCTTCACATTCGAATAGGTCGCCAGCGATAACAACTGTTCCGAAATTCTCTGCATGCTTCACCATCACACTTACATCGTGGTGCATGTGCCCTGGAGTCGGTAAAACTTCTATCTCATTTTCCAAAATAACGTAGCTGTCTCCTGACTTAAACGAATGTTCAAGATATGCATCTTTAAAATTTATATCGAAGCCAATGATCTGAGTTGCGTTGCAAAACAAGTTCAAATCTCCCACGTGATCTGAGTGCCCGTGGGTACATACCACAAAATCGACGTTTTCCGGGGCCACTCCGTTAGTTTCCAGAGCCTGAATAATTTTATCTTTGTCCCAAGGGCCTCCTGTGTCAACTATGACATTCATTGCCTTGCTTATCACCAGTGTCGATGAGCCTGTCGCATGGTGTGTCCCATCCTTATCTGTGAAACTGTACCCCTCCAGTAAAGAGATTACTTTGACAGGTCCTGAACAACTCATATCTTTTGCAGCTAAGTTTATATCTCCTTTGTAACGAATACTTCACTCGATTGCTTTTTGTGGTCCTGGAACGTACCAGTACTATGTCAAAACGTTGATGTTGCATTTCATTAGTAACAGTACATTACGTAAAATCTTCACAGTCCGAATTCATGGCAAAAATAATAAGTCCTTCATGTTAAGGGCACAAATTCATATCCACATCATGCAAACAGAGCGTCAGAAGCCATAGTGGCACAAACTAGATATCCCGCTACCTGCACCCCAATCTTTGAGACTGTTTAATCTATACGTGTAAAGGGTACCTCTCTAAACAATAGATAACTTAAATACTGATCTATAATGATTTTTTCTTTCGTATCAGTTGTTATTTAAGTCCTGAATAACTGATGGTCCTAGCACTCCGTGCCTCTCAAGAGTATTATACCGAGAAAATCATTCAATGTTTTCTACGCCAATCTTATCAATAAAAGCAATAATACTCCTATCGATTCATTCGAGTAATATTTCGATACACCTATTACGGTCGCCAACTTTTCATAATATAACTATATTCAGAGAAAAATACCTGTAAAACAATCCAAAAAGGAGAGCATGACAAACAATATGGTATATGAACTATAAAGCGAATTTTCTCTCAAATTGTCTGCCGTGACAAATGTTCTCAGATCACTAATGTAGTTGTACACGAATGAAAAACTACCCTGGCCTCATGTTCATACATGGAGGTATAACACAAACCCATTTATAGTTGTGTGAGGTCAGATTAGCCATGACGCAAAATCAAAGGCGACTTGATCCCAAATGACTCGTCAAGGATAAAGTTATGGTGCTGACTATGTAATGTGCTGGTAGTTCCAGTCTGTGTCCCTTCTGAACAGTTCACCTCCACGTGTATTATACCTGCGTTGCCTTCTGCTGTCGAACTGACGGAAGGAGTGTCGACACTCACAGAAACTCAGATTGACCAAGATATGGATTGTAGAAATCCTTCAGCTTACGACATAAAGCTTCCATTCTTTTTATCATCAAGATGTTCAATATCCAATGCCTAAAAAGTTAGTGCAATTATTTCAACACAAGTTACTCTACTTTTCCATGTTGTATCTCATTGATGCATCACATACATAGGACCATGAGATTTAAAGATAAAGGAGTCAGAATTTAAAAGTGGTTGAATTGAAGATGCTAAGGTTTTCCTTGAGATTGACCCGAAAGGATAAGATCAAACACCAATATAACACGGGTTCAGCACATGTTACAGTAACTGGAGGGGAATCAAAGGGAAGTAATACTGCGATGGTTTGGGAACGTACAGAGAAGAGAGGAATGACATATAGGGAAGAGATTATTAAGAATGGAGCCCGCAAGGAAGAGAAAGAGAGGAAGGCCGAAGCGAAGATTTTACAACCCCTAAAAAGGAAAAAACCAAAAGATGAAGAAGGAGGAGAGGATGAAGAGGTTGAATACAGTCTGGATATGATTCCAAAAAGCGAGCACAATTTCCCACAATCCACAAAAAATAAATTCAAAGAATTACTGCTACTTGGTACACTTTTATGCTCGACTGGTGATTTCTAGAAGGCAAGCTTGAAAACTCATATTCTTGCCTTTCATATTAGAGGCAATGTCGTATGACTGACCTCTGGCTTTATTTTAAAAATCTAAATCACTGTTGTCCTCTTGAAAGCTTTTATTAGTCTTTTTCATGTTGTACCTGCCGTCAGTGAGTATCTAGAAATTCCTTTACTTTAATTCCACCATATGGTACGCAACCTAATATAAGTGTCATTTGTTGTTTATGTGATAAATCTGGTGTATTGTCAAATGTAGTGGAACAGTATCTTGATAATATCATAAATATAAAGTTCACATCCTCAATCCCTTTTGCCGCTATTGTAATAAATTCATTTTGAATATTACTAAAATAAGTAAGGGATGTTGACAGACATTCCATGCGATTTTTAATTCCTGTATAATGCGGTCTTGTTCTGCAATGAGCTCACATAAGCCCAAGAAGTTGCCATTATAAATAGAGCCTAGCTTTGATCAGTACCACGAAATGGAAGATAATTTTGGCAAAATCCCAACAACTCTCTCTACAACACTATTCCTATATAAACTGTCCTCCATAAATTGCTTTATGTCTTTTAAATCTATCAAAACATGCCGACGCAATCATTGTCTCGATGTAAGCAAATGTTCGAGGCACTGTTGGTGTGCGTACCGCTTTTCCTGGACATTAAGCTGTTTGGAAAATCGTTCTGTTTGTTTTATCCATGCCATGCATGTATATCGTCGGCCCCAAATAAATACACAGCAGAAACAATATATGAAATTTCTTGCAATGGCATGAATTAACCATGGACGATTGACTAACTCGCCATATTTTTCTTCCTGGTATAATTAAACACGAGTCAAATGGCGTTCAGATACAGAATACCGAAATTGATATTAATGTGTACCATGTGTGCCATGATGATCAATGTCGTATAGCTGTAGTTGTGTTATCTGTTCTGGCCAGTAAGAAATATTGTTATTAGGTAAAATAAATTCTTTTTGTTTCTGTAGTTGTGATAGTGAGGGTTTGGCTGAAATTCTATCGATTATTGAAGGGATATGAGCGCTGTCAACTATTCATTACAAGTACCAGTTCTGGCTACTTCTACAGAAGCAGCCATGAAATTGTATCCACAGTTTTGCATCCAGCTACTTCTATAGCGATAGAGCCAAGGAGGAAAAGGAGGAGGCTTATGTTTAGTATGACGAGAGACAAGAAACGTTTCTATCTCTGGCAGCTTCTGCTTCACACCGTGTCTGTTCTTCTCTGCTTCCTGTTTATCGTTTGTTTCTCACGACCAAATAACTAAGTTCAGATCATTGTTTCACTGAAAAACAAACTAATAATACGATAGATTCTAAACAATAAAAACACCGAATATCTAAATAGCAAGTCAAAACAATTAAAGAAAAATAGACTATAGTTTTACAAGTGGCATGCTAACAGTGTTTAAAATATAAGTCCACATCCTAACTTACCAGAATAATCTTTTACTGAACTATATTAAACAAATAACTAAATTAGATAAACTACTAACTTAAGTACAAAATCAAGTTCTGAGTAAGATTTAGGCATCTTATGCTAAGATGACCGGGGGTGCGGTGCACCCTTCCTCTGTCCTTGGCTGGAAGACCACGACCTCCCTCGTTATAGTTGTATCGTAAAATATCATCGTTATTATTATGAACCTGGTCAAGTTCACGAATTTATTGCCTTTCTCATTGGTTCATGACGACCTCACTTACTTTCTAAAATAACACGCGAAAGCGAAAACTTGATTCCAACAACGTTTCGTCTCTTGTTCAGACTTCTTCAGGTCTACTACTACACTTTGAAAGAACTCCGGATGCCCTTCCTGTCGCAACCCTCTCCATTTACTCGGACTTGGAACCAGCACCGAGCGTACACTGGCCTATACACCTCAATGGCGGGAAAGAACTCGCCTGTCTGATCAAAAGACCTGACTTACCTTGAGAGAAATCAATTTCCTCCTGACATGAAAATGTTGAAGGAGACACAATCTTTGCAAAGTATCCAATGATTGCTCACCTATTCCCCATCTCGCGATCAGAACTTGTATTATTACGTGATGAGTTAATCCTAGAGAAGATATGTTATTTGGCTTTTAATAGAAAATATTTTATATTCTTCAAGGCAAGCGCAGGTATCACCAAGTGATGGCCGGGAATTCTTCTTCTCAGGTGCCAAGCCCACTAAGGACCTTTATAATGATAAGGACATAATTTTTATATTTTTCAAAGGTAGGTAATCCTTACCTATACTCCATATTCATTACATATTCTTGAAAATATTTGCTTCTTCCTTTACATAAATAAACATACTAATCAACATGGGATTAAGGCCAATGTCGAAACCATGGAATTACATTTGTGTAGAGGTAGACAATGAATGCAGTTATGCATTTTATATTGAAAGTGGCAGACACCTGAATTCTTGACAATTTAAAACAGTTCTTCCAAAAAATTTCTTGGAGAGTAAGATTAGCTATTTTATGGATAGCAGTAAATTGACATGGATTCTTTTAATCGCTTAACATCAAGAAGCCATCTACAAAACGTAAACGATGGTTTTAATCTTCTGCCGTTATTGATACTGTATTAGTCTCCTCCTCCTTACAATCTCTATCAAATTTACGACATTAATATTTGAAAAGTTTGTTTTTGGTACAGAAACCAAGTAAACTATTGAATAGACAACTCGTATTTCGTCGTGGTTGAAAAAGCGCTTTTTCGTATGATCCTCTTCAGAACCAATCGTCATAAATATCGTACAAAATAAAGAAAGAGATCGAAATTACAAAAAGGAAGAGAAATAGCGTTTTAATTGCAAACAATGACGGACGTACACGAGGACACTACGAAAACAATACAATGTCCCAAGTCTCCCAAAGTCTTTTTGAACCACAACGAAATGTGAGTTGTCTTTTCAGTACAATAATATCTACAATGTATGCCATCTAAGAGAAGCTGAACTAATAAAAAATCAAGCAAATGTTGGTACGTATTGATGCTTAAACATTGCTATTTACGTCTAAACAAATACGAAACTTTTAAATACCGCTCCAGTGCTTCCTGTCTTCAAGACAATCCTACGTTTTAGCCTCTCTCTATGCTGACTTGACGACAAAGAGGTCAGCAGCTTTGCCTGAGCCATTCTATGAAGTAGCTAATAAAATAGACACATGTCAAATTTTATTTTAAAAATCTCATCTGAAAGGCAGGTGATGTATATTAAGCTACACGAGGGCCATAGAAGAAGGAGCAGATATCATAACTTCATATTCAGGCTAAGAACCGGTTATCAATTATAACAGCAGGACATAAAAATTCCATGCAAGAAAGAAAAAAAGCTAAGCATCTTAGGAACCACATCATTTCCATAGAGTTCTGCTAACTCCCTCGAAACAGATGGATCAGCAGTTCATGTGTGACCTACCTTTCGCAATTTATAATGAACGTTCTTTACTTCGATTTGGGACAATTATGGTTACACAATGGAAGAACCTTTTCTGGAGTAACTAATTAAAATGGCAGTAAAAAGCTCGTTTATGATATATGAAGTAATATTAAAACTGGACACAGAAAAACAACCCTTTTCTGGTTACTGTTACTGGATTTGGCAAAACCAAAAATTGCAACATCAATGATGGTATATTCACTCTGCAGCACTTCAAACAAACAAGCACTAAAAGCGTACACATTATTCTCACTTTTTTCACCCATTACAAAGGAGATAGCAAGATTTTATAGCTGCAGGTATTGTTGTTTTATGGACTTCACGGTGTTACAACAAACAATACAAACATATTTAAAAGAAGTAGTAATAGTAATAATTATCATCATCATCATCATCATCATCACATTTTCATTGTGAGAGTTCGTCACACGAAATGAGCGTTCTGAAAATGCCTTCATTATCAAAAAATGTACTACTGTTCAAATAAAATATCCTAGTTGTACGTATTAGCGAAATAAATGGAAGTAAGATTTAACTAAGACTATGATTATATAGCATACCCTATTAATCCTATAAAATAATAACCTACAAAAGACTGAAACGAGAATGGTATTCTTTTTAAAAAGTTGATAATGAGAAATTTTAATTGTTGTGCTGATATGAAGACGCGGAGGCTCAAAATAGGTTCATAAAATTTCTTTCTTCTCTTTATCCTACTAATGAGATACTCATTAAAACACAAACAAATCTATTTAAACAGTAAACAATCTCTTTAATATGGTTTCCAAAGTTCCTTACCAATCACTATATCACGTATTTATATCCTTCATCTGTTGATGTGTATGGAGTGTTTGCTTTAAACAGTGGAAACACCAACAACAAAAAGGGCATTCATAGATCGACTAGCACCAAAACAAGGCTTTTGCACATACCATGACTGCCAAAGTACTTCAGAATTCGTCTTTATGATAACACTTAGGTCTAGGCTGGTCGTTACTTAATAATCAATCTCTGGCGAGCAAGATCTCTCAAGCAGAAAGTTTTCCTAACCAACTTGAGAACTAAATCATAAAATGAATGACCAGGTATCCTATTTCAGTACCAACCAACATGTTACTAATGCTAAACACAATTTTATAAGACTAAGTGTTTTGCAAGTTACTTCAATCATATAGAAGTTGACAGCTGGTTGCAAACAGACTTGAGTAAAAACTACGAAGGTAAATTTTCTCTTGTACCACTATCGCCCTGTCTTTCATTCTTTCCACAAAATGTAAAATGAGAAGAACTTCAAGTATCAAATAGGTTAGCTATCTCTTTCCGTAACAAAAGGATTTCATGACAGATTCCTCTTATTATGCCCATTATAGACGGACTTACCAGAGCTAATTTGCAGAATAGTCAGAGAGAAGAAGTAAATATAGGTACGTTTTGCTTCTTTATTCACCGATTATGCCCTATTGCAAGCATATTAAGTCCATTTCAAAGTCCGAAAGACAGACTAAGCAAGCTGGCAAGATTTAATGGTCAGAGGATACAAAACAAGCGACAACAGGTTTTTACCCCTATTATCTTACAACACAAGAGGGTCCTGACTATTATCAAGGCAGAGGATTTCAATTTTCGAAACAACGAAGGGCAAGATCATCCATTCACGATGAGCGTACAGTTGTGGAAAGCCAAATACGACAAAATTGTCCTTTTATAATTTTCCGGACGGGACTATATCTTTGAAAATGGCGGGTGCGGACCAGCAGGAGCAATAAGCTCTACAGATAATATGCCTTGTCCTGGATATTGAAAATTAAAAGCTTCAACTGGAACCATGGACTACCTTTTGCTAGAAATTTAGGTCATAGTTTTTGCAATTCGTAGCAGAAAAACAAAGAAAATATATCCATTTTGCACTTCTCATCTCTACCATGTAATCACTAACATTTCCTTTTATCATGGGCCGTTGAACCAGACGTATTTATGATTTTCATAATCAGCTAGACAATTATCATTGAGGTCGAGATATTTTAACATGAATGTTTAGTGAGAAGTAAAACTCCACATCGCTACGATTATACGCTTTTGATGTGACGCACGGATGACAAGAAACATCGCAGCTAGAATTACCACCTGCCTGTCATAAAAAAGACGAAGAGGTGTATGTATTAGGAACTAGTTGAAATTTTTCGGCGCTGTCCGGTAACCTTAGGCTTGCAAATGTTGCTTGACTGTGTGTGTAGACAAATAAAAGACAACATGCAGACATTGCTCTACCCTTTGTCTGGCAGACTATCAATGAACTTGAAAGTCTTTAATGGGATAGGGATGGGTATGCTTCAGTTCTTGTCAAAGGACACTAGCTTGGGATAGGCTCAAAAGACGTTTCTAATGCATATTGCACACAACAGATAAGTATATTCCAGCATGCAGATAACACTTGGAATACACTCATAAGACGGTTCTAATGCAATATGCACGTAATATATATATGTACATTGCATGGTGCAGATTAAACTTGGAATACGCTAATAAGACACACCTTGGAGGTCTGGTAATTCACTTTTTCTCCACTTTTAGGCTCCAGCAGCTCCTGAGATCGGCCTCTGAGACTGCAAACTCCCTAATAACCTGCCTCTGGTCCAGGAGAATGTCCGTACAAGGTTCATAATGATAGGCAAAACGGCGTGGCCTCCTATTCAGCTTACACACACACACACACACACACACACACACATATACACACATCCTTGCTTATTGTATCAGATGGTGGCTGGCTGTAAACTTGAAAAGAAATGCTAATCTCTGTTATGGCGAAGAAAAAGCTCTCATTTTTACCGGACATTACAATGTTCGTTGTGTCATGTTTCATATTCAACTGGGCAAGACCAGTCTAGTGCATCTAGTGCATCAACTTTCGCATGTAGGAAGTTCAGCACAGCCAAATGCTGACCAACCGTTCCAACATGACATCGCAGGATCAATGTTTAATACATTCACAATGTTAGATGATTCTTGTAACATAAAAGTAAGAGAGAAATTTATTCATTCTTTCTGCTACAGATGACTCTCTCTTGAAATCTAAGTCACATTTTTGTGTTCCAAAGACTATTAAGTGCACTGCAGATTAAGTGCCCTGATTTTATCAAATCAACTTCAGATTTATAATATTATCACTACTGTCATATCGGTTTCTAATCTCCGCAGTTAATTGGTTTAATTTGTTTCAATATCTTCTCTATCTTGTTTCAATATTTTCCAGTATTTTGCAGTACATGTATACAGGTCCGTACCTGCGGAGGGAGAATCTTAACGAGTATTTGCTTCAAAGTCGGTGTTTGATTGTTAAGTGACTTCTGGTAATCAATTTTAAATCGACTCTGTATTCGATTACAGGTGTATTGTCTATCAGTTACCTCTTGCATATATAATAGTATAGGAACCTTGCACCCCTGCAATATGCCGCCAGCCACAGTATGTGTATAGTGGATATATTTGTTGCGGTGTATGGAAGCCATGAATTTAACTAAGGCAATCAAACTTAAAAACAACACATAGAACGGTTCACGCTACTCAAGATAAAATACAAAAATAATTTCCATTTATTACCTTAAAAATTCAAAAAAAAGTGCTTTTTAGACATTCAATTAAGATTTTCACTTTGCAAACTAGCTATATGTCAATGATCTACTACCAATTAATTATTCAAGAAATTAGGCGATGGTTATAGCCAAGAAATTTGAGTATACCTTACACTAGGAAGTGCACTGCTTTTTTCGTGTAGCTTTACAGTAGAGTATGTTTCACTGAAATATCTGTTTTTCAAAAGCTGATTCGTAGTGCATAACGTACTAATTGCGTTGAATGATGGATTAAAATTGCGAAACGCTTGTAATAGGTATTGGAAACAGCAAATACCTGGGGGGTGGGGGATGTCCTTGCATAGTGCTCATAGGAAATGAGCAGATGTTGTTGAAAGTTATAACTGCATGGGTCATACGTATGCAGTTACTGATATTATTATAAAAAGGCATCAGTTGTAAATAAATTATTTTTGCTGAAAAACTCTGGCTTTATTTTTTAATACTTGCGGCTTACCATGGCTAGTTTTCAATGAAGACTAGGTAATTTTACATGTGGTGCAAATTCAACCTCCCATTACCAACCCATCGGCGTTGTGGCCGGTACCACGTTTTTCAAGCCATGCTCAACTTACATTTGCAACATTTAATAAAATGGAAAGGAAGGCGTCCACAGTTTTCTGTAGTTGAAGGAACTGATCACATTTTTGCCTTTTCATGTCTGAATTCATTAGCGAAGCAGATTCTTTATGTCAGTGTACTACTGCAGTACCCTATACTCATCGGCGTAGATCGCTTCATAATCAGTTTTGAGAAGGGGGGAGACTGTTGCAGATGTAGTTTGTGCGATAGTGACATTGACAAGAGAAAATGTCCAAGGCAATTGGAAGGTTTATTTCGTATTAAACGAAGGCCCTTTTGGTAGTTCTTAACACTAGTTTTCTCGTTTTGTACAGATTTTGTAATGTTGCAATGTTAATATTCTTTATCAATGGGCGTCTAGACTATTCTTTATCTCATTCAAAAAATTAGTCATCATTTCCGTACTTACGTTGAACAGACGTTCAGCAAAGAAGCACCTGTTTTCTATTTTACCCCTTAAGTTAGACGACCTTCTTAATTAGACGATGCTGGTATATATTCTATTAGCAAAAGGCGAGAAAATTGTGATAATTGGGGAAGATGTGAACATTTTACATTTCGCGAAAAATGTGCCTAAGCAGTAATGTTGTAATGGTACAAATAGGTTGCTACGGGTTCTAAAGATCCGAAAACGAAATAAAGACTCAGAAATTCCAACAGCCTTCAGGCTTCCACAATCTATTATAAAAACGCAATCAACAACCAAAACAAACCAAACTCTCTCAAATCATAACCACATCTAATTTACAAGCGTCATAAGGCTACTTTTATATAATATTCACAATAGGTAAGAATCAGCCAATTAAAGAGAGACAAACACACAAGACAAAAGATGACGCAGGCAGATGAATATAGAGAAACGGAAAAGTACAGAAGAAATACATGACAGGGCAACATACAAAAGCAACATTACACATGATCGGCACATGAGGTTGACATGATTGGACACATACCAAGAACAGAAGCAAACAGTAGTACAACGAGTAAAAATACTGAGTAAAGAGGGCAAAATTACCGTTACAACGTTATAGCAAATTTAAAGGCGACCGATTCATGATTTAATGAATACTTTTCAGAAGCAAAAAACGGGCTAGGCTAGATGGTTCCAAATCACGTGACTGCCTGATCAAGGCGCGATGACTGTCAAGTACCTTCATATTGCCGCTGTTTTTCCGGCCCTGCTTAATGATATCACGGGGGCCTGAAACCTTTCCTTTCATTTCTGAGTGGAGTAATTAAACATTCAATGTTTACATAATGTAAAGCGTGACACTTGACACCCGACACGTCAAAACTTCTCATTGCAATGGCATTTTCCTTCAAGTAACCATGACCCAAGCATATCCATGTTGTTAACAAAAGCTTTGCTGAATTCTGGTGAAAAATATTTTAGGCTTACCAAAACCTTGCTGCATCCAGAATAATAAGATTGCTGGTAGGTACAACCAATAGCGCAAGGCCCAAGGTGAATTTATACAGTTTACGTACTCACAGCTTAGAAGCTCCAATGGCTATCTCTGCCAATTTGATATTTTTTCCTGCCAATGGCTCTTTTCGCATTACATTTGCTATGGACTACTATGTTTTTGTCTAATTTATTGTCTTGTATGAAGTAGGGGGCGTTCACCTCCCTTTAAACCACTTGTATACAAGACCATGCGCTGTATTATAGGTCAGAATACTTGTGTAGTGAGTGAAGAGTGTCTCATCAATAGATGATGATGTGAGTGAAACTCTAAATCTTCCAGAATCCTAATTTTGTATTCTTCCTCGCGCACGACAATTTGTCCTCCACTTTAAGGAAATTTGAAGGAGGCTCCACACCCTTATTTAAATACAGGTTCTCTCTTTTAATAAGACGCATTGAGTTGCTACGTATTGTAGTGAGTATTTCGCACTTAAACCTTTTCCTCCAAAACAAAACTTTTAAAAGCATAAAGTAAAGAGTATGTCAAGCAAAAGCTGCTCAAAATCAAATAGTAAAATAGTTACATAAAAGTTCAATTTGTAAAGAACAATATATAATTACACATGATGTTATGATCATATTTTATGATTTCTTATCTATTCGTGTTTTTCCTGACATAAAACTATTTTACCCCTTATTTACGAGTGATTTACTATGTTAAACTGTTGATGTTTCCAAATCTACTTATTTGTAATTCTTATTTCTTGAGATTTCTCGATGATTATTTTAGTGTTATTTATGCAAGACGTTTTCACCCCGTGACGTAATTCAATCAGTACTCAAACGTACAATAAGGTTATTATTTTATTTACCTGTAAATACTTTAGAAATTAGAACATGACCTAATAAGCTTGGTTTTTCATCTTTTCCACATGTTAATTTACGCTTTGTCCTGACTTCCTCGAGACACATTTCCATCTTTCTCACAGTAAAGGACAGGGTCCTCAAATTACTCCAATCTGGTGTCGTTTATAAATTGCTTTTTGTAGCATCCCCCTCTTCTGACTTTTTCCCCTTATCTAGGGAAGCCTCCATTTTCCCAAACTTAGATCGTCCGTAAATGACGCTTTACGGTAAGTTTACCTGTCGCTTGTCTATGTTCTCTTTCGTTTGCATTGCTATTTCATTGTAATCATTTACTTAGCTTAGCTTTTCCATTCGGCCCTTGAGTAGTTAACTATATTTTGATATTGTTATAACCTGGGGATGGTGTGTTGATAACATCACAGTTTTGAATATTTATCTTTGTTTAAATTGTCTTAAGTTGCTCAGATATGTTTTGTTTGCGCGTTCTTTGTTCTTCATATCAAGAAAACGATTTTCGCCTGGTAAATATATCGCCGAAAGCGTCAGTCAGATTGGTAGAAAAACATACAAGCGGGTTTTAATCATAATTTCTTGTCGGTTCAGATTACTGTTGTGTACGATGCTAACTTGAAAACCAATATGAGTACTATGTATATCACGTAGGTTTAAGTAAGTTGAGACCATCTTTATCACCAAAGCAATCAATCAGATTGGTAATGCTGAGGCAAAAGAAAAGAAAACATATTATCTCGTTGTTAAGTAGATCTTGACAAATGTAGACAACGAAGCCTAATGTATACAAAACATGGTAGACATTGTACACGAAACAGTGTCAACTATTGTTGACATCTGACTATTGTCACTTTTGTCAAATTTTGTATACAGATTTAAGCGTACTACGATAATCTGGAAATCTCTGTCCTAACAAGGGAACGTCTCAACAGCCCTTATTAATCGACAGTTTTGAAGACAGTGAGTCTCCTGGACATAATGTTTCTTTTGGCGATTTAAACATTTTGTCAAACTGTCCTTCTGACTTCTACCTCTCCCCCCAGGAAAGTCTACTTATTATTAACTTTACACCCAGCTTGAATAGCCCAGAGATGGAATTTTCTCTTTTGTCGTTTTCATTCCTTGCTTCTGTTAACTTTAACTTAATTACCTCTCACTCTTCATTACAATTTTCATACTCTGTTGATACAGCAAATTAGAATAGAAAGTTTAACAGAAGAAAAGAACGCTCCAAGTACGTGTGGTTTCCTGGAGTTTTATACTTCTGATTTTAATTGTCGACCATCATAGACATAGATATCCAGCTTCTCCTAAAAATGATGGTAGATTTTCTGATGTAATTTTGTCCCGATTTTCTGAAATAAATTGCCTTAGACTATACCAGCTTCTTTGGTGCCTGAAATAAATTTATCAAATCTTTGGGGGTTTATCCCTAATTTATGGCCCAATAGATACTTCTTCGACTGGATCTCCTTTCCCGATCTCTGTCTCACAAGAGTACTGAAAGTTTTGCTCTCAAGTAGAAAAACTTTAAAACTCTCACGAACTAGCTTATTTTTCATTTTCCAATGAAGCGATTTAGTACAATTGTCATATTCACGAAAATAACATCTGTAGTTTGTACAGTTAAGGAAAATTTCAACCTATTTAATGTCACCGCATATTTGACGCTCATGCTCATAGTAGATAAAGTGCGTTTATTATATGATGAAGTAAGTTCATTGACCTTTTCATTTGTTTCCTTCGTTTCCATTGCATAGCCAACAGGGGAAGAGTCTTTTAAGAACTGTGTTTAACAAGGAGTAACAATTTTTCCTTCGTGGAACTTGAACCATGCCACTGAGATAAGACATGATCATCACAAAAGATTAGTGCTGGAAAGAAAAACACACGAATGAAGTACTCACCCTCGTCTTCTATACAACTAATGCTTTATTATGTTAAGTTAACATGATGAATAACAGTTAAAAGTT
Source organism: Carybdea cf. marsupialis auct. non (Linnaeus, 1758) (assembly GCA_010016065.2). Taxonomy (NCBI): domain Eukaryota; kingdom Metazoa; phylum Cnidaria; class Cubozoa; order Carybdeida; family Carybdeidae; genus Carybdea; species Carybdea cf. marsupialis auct. non (Linnaeus, 1758). Next base: position 18,212 of record JAAAKL020005882.1, read on the forward strand.
TTCAATTAAAAAAGGATGTTTGACATTGAGCTTGGTCATTTGACAATATCATAATGCGTTCTGTATAATACTTTTAGGGGAGTTTATTGGTGGTAAAAATTTGAAGATTACCTTAAGTAACGAATTGACAATGGAAGACATTGGTGTCAGACACTTGTCACAGCAATGGTATAGAGTGGTAGTAGAACCATTCCGCGTATAATTTATTGGAAATGAGAAAATTAGGAAGCGTTATTACAAATAGCCATTGTACACGTGATGCGTTTTCAGTCACTTGTGTTATTAGTAAACTACCAGCACATGATGCACGATGCTGTCTTGGAGACTGCGACGTACGCCTTAAATAATCTCTAAAAACTCTTTGAATGTAGGAAAATGATTTATCCTGTTTTCCATTCCCTGGGTATATTTCCAATAGAAAGTTGTTGTTGTTGTTGTTGTTGTCATTATTTATTTAGTCCATCGGAAAAATATTTACATCTGATTTCAACTTTACAT
>JAAAKL020005883.1:0-18708 GCA_010016065.2 Carybdea cf. marsupialis auct. non (Linnaeus, 1758)
AATTAAATGTCACATGTCTGACTTAGTCTGCATAAAAGCACACTATAACACCTGTACTATCCTAAATACAGTATAAGCTCTAGTTATATTCGAGTTCCGGTGTTTGTTGGCAAGTGAAAGAGTTATCTCTGGCCCTTCTGCACAAAACCTGATCACTAAACAAAGACGTATTAGATGACTAGTCATAATATTGTAAAATCTTTTATCCTATGAACTTGAAACACAGAATTGTTATCATCAAAAACTTAATAGTAACATCCTTTTGCCATACTACGCTTATGAACGATCTCGACAAAAAACATCGTGAGGGATATTTCTCTTTAATGCATTCTCTCTTAGAGACATGCTGCTCTATTCTTCTTCCCCGGGGCCCTGTCGGGTCAAATAACAGGCATTTATGGCTATCGAGTCTCAGGTGATGCCTGAATTTGGTTCTGGCGCCAAGTAGATTGAAAGAGATGTTCAAAGAATAACGTGACTATTCGTGGAGATCTAGCATGAAACATGTTGCTTAGCAGGGTCGTAGTTGTAGAGAGCTGAGCCCTCCGCTATTTGGGGTTAAAGTATTTTTTATCAATACCATGGTTATTTGTACACTACCCTCCCAAGAGTATTTGAACGCCAGCGACAATAATGCCGTAAACAGGATAACGCAACAAGGATAACCCAGGTCAGAATGTGCGTTAGAGGCCGTTTTTGAGAAACAGATTTTCAACATTTTCCTCGTCGCCCAGTCATGGTGGCAGACATTTTCCTTCTTTCATTAATTTCAAAATGTAGCCCCCTCAATATTTCTGTCGCAATTATGGCCCTGCATAGTAAATGTCCAAATCATCCTACTGAAGTACGGTGATCTATTTTACAATGCCCCTCTCATTGGGAACATCCATATAATTTCTAATTCAGTATTAAACAGTTTTAAAAATTCTATATCATAACTGTACCATAACATAACATAACATACCTATCATAATGTAAACACTGTGTAATTTTTTGAAATATAAGACAATATCTGGTCATACCACTATATAATATTTGACATTACAATAATAAGAAATGCAACGTGGTGCAATAGAACAACTTACTGGTTTAAAACACCATTATCTACTCCAGTTATTTTAAAGTAACCCTTAAAGCGCTAAAATTAATGAAAAAAAGAGAACTACATTATCATGATGGCAGTCTTTATAGAAAACATCAGGATGGCATTTTCCCCTAAAACATGGACAATCTAGCAAAGCAAGGCAAGTTGAGATTTAAGAAAACTCAAGAAATATAATACCCGCAATAGTTTCAAATTTGTTAGATAAAAAAAAGGAAAAAATTCTGAAAAAATAGAATTGAAACAGTGATCTAACAGGTTTATTGCAATGGAATAAGTCTAAACATCATCAATATCAGTATTTTAACGATAATCAGTTATTTCAAGTTTACCTAGTATTATTAAAAGAACGTACTTTTCAAAATAGAAGAGGTTACTTCAATACATTTTCTTTCCTATCAAATATATACACAGAATTTACTTACATTATCAAGTGCATGTTCTGTATTAACATCAATACGCGCAAGAAATATAATATAAATGTATATGTAATATAAATGTAGGAAACAAAATAAGAAAAACTTGAAGACGAAATTATACATGAAAATGAGAAATGTCACGTTGAAAGCTTGTGTCAGGTGCTCTTACGAAAAAGTTGTGCCAAATATCAATCACCAGTTCAACAGCTGAGTTTTAATTTATATGCTACTTAAATAAAGACTTTAATGGGATGTTATATCAAATATAAACTTTCTGCGGATAACACATGGAGAACAAATCTTCTTCTTTCAGTAACTTTTTTCAGAAAATTGCTGTCAGATTCGGTGCTTTATACGGAGACATCTTGGATAATGATTTCCTTGGATTTTGCATTTCAGCAGCGGGAAAATAGTATTTTACTTGTCCTTTTCCATTCTGCCCAACCGATGTTCATCCAATTAAAAGTATTTTCATTAAGGGTACTACTTTTATTCTGCTTTTGTAGTAATAACACAGCGTTTTGTAAAAAAGTATTTCCTTCTCTGCGAATACAGAAGATGCACGACAGTTATAAGAAAGACTGTGATTACAGAAAATTCAAGGGAGATAAACTTTAGTCAAGGGAAAGAGAACGTTCTGAGCCTACGGTTAGATATTAATGCCTTGAGAGTGAACGTTCATTCTTGGAGGAAAACTAAAAAGAAGATAAAACCCAAATGGATTTGCAAATCATGAGTAGTCGAAATATGAACTAAAGAATTAAGTTAGAAGGAACTCCCTCTCTCTTTACGTATCATTCTTAGTATGTGAGACTAGTCTTTGTGTATCTGTTTGACACATCCAAATATTGGCGGGGATAAGATAATTTTACGCTCGAGCACATCTTGCAGGCGCAAAAGTGGTCTGAACACAACGATCACTCCTCTAAGACCAATTTTTTACGACCGCTCAAAACTTCATCTATCAGCCTTACCTGACAAAAAACGTAACAGAAAACGTAACATAGCTTTTGCTCGTTATTTTCTGACTTTTTACAACAATGTCACAGGCACCAATTAGCGTTTTTACTGACTTTTAAAGGTATCAAGTTAATAGTAGATTCACCCATTAACAGTTTTTTACCTTATTAAAGCTGTACACTTCCCTTAAAGTTCGTGAATATGTGTGTTTTACGTGGACAACACGCCATTTTAATTTGCACACGTGCAGTCGGTTTCCAAGTACACGCATTCCTTGTTTTAGTACCTCCGAAAACCACCAACAACTACGATCTCCTTCCTTCCTTTATCCATCAATTGACGGATCATGAACTAAAATTCTATAGTCCGAAATTTTAATGACGGGATTTAATTGTCAATTAATCTCGTCTGAATTACTCTCGAGGCCCATTTGTAAAAGCCACTTAGTTCCCTGGCCCTGCAGCTATGTCAACTACACATGTGGTTTATACCCAGTAGGTGGCAGGCAAGAATTGAAAGATCTAATGCTAATTTGGGCGTTGATGCAATTAGATGCCACTAGTGTGTCATATAGTTAATAATTGAGTAAACAATGTTGTGCCAGTGAATTGCGCCGTACACCACTTACCAGATGCCTGCTAAATACTTTTTGGCGCGTGCAGGCTTCAGTCAAACCCAATGACAAATACTCCGTTATGAATATGGCACCGAAAAACCTAATTCTGCTTCTTGCCACTTATTTTAACCGAGAAACTGCTGCTAAGGTCACTACCATTGGCATCATAAATACTCCATACTGCCGCTGTAACTACAGTAACATCGCCTCTACTCCTAGGTCCTCTATTACTACAACTATTACTGTTAGTATTACTACAACTCATCTACTATCACTATCACTAGTGTAAGCCACTCCGTTACGTGGCGTTTGTAGTCAGCCTGCAAATCAACTCCAACATAAAATACTATGTAGTATCTCTGCAAATTTTTTATCCGTTATAAGCAAACAAAGGCAGCTCTTAAGTTGCAGAGATAAGTATGCACAATTATTTCTTTAGCTTACAGTACAGTCAGAGCAACCAACGGCTTGATAAGGAATTTTAGCGAGCGCTTGTTGTTTTGAGTAACAAAGGACGAATGCATCAAAGAGATATTCTGATAGACTGGAAGGTCGAAGCAAAGGTACAAAAGCGTCACAACATATGTTTCTTCATTGTACAAACTTTGGTATTGTCGATTAGTCAAATCTAATAAAGTCATCTGTACGTGCCGGATAATGATGTACAATTCTTTTCAGATACACTCGATGCTTTCAATAGGTCCATTGTCTAGGTAGAAAGGGTGAGAAATCCATAGTGTATTGCAGCAGTCCTTTTTGTTAATGCAAGTCGATGAATCAAATTTCTTCCGTTGTGCTATCATCTTGGCATGTGGCTTTTTTATTTCAGAGCAAGCTTGTACGAACGGGCGTGAAATACAAACCGTTGATATGGAGCGAAATGGTTTGCCTATATTCCTCGATCAAAAGGGAAACTAACATCAAAAAGCTATCATGAACTTGGTAAACAAAAGAATAAGTTTCAGATTTTCGGTTAACGTTCATTTGTTTCATTTTTGTGTTCTTCATTTGGTACATACTTTGATCTGGATGAGGTATCATTAGCCCCACTCTAAAATAAGTCTGCATCAGTATGCAATTTTTTGTTGATATCAAAAGTTTGACTCCTTTCTCATGTTCACGAGCCTCAGTTTTCATAAAATAAACTATTTGTAGTGGTTAATACGTGAAAGAGAGAAGAACCTACTCTTTGTCTTTCCACTTTGCCACTGAAATGGACAGACCAGATCAATAAGGACACTGGCTTGCCTCTACTAACAGCAGAAAGACCCACAATGGACCGAGAAGCGTGGAGAAGAAGGAACGTAGCGAGAGCAAGGGGCACTATTGACTGAGCTTCTAGATAGAGAGATAGATAGTAGTGGTTAGGTTTTGGATGATTAAACGAATGCCTTATTCCTATTTATATAGATATAGATGTAACATAAATTTGATTTAAAAATCGATAGAAAGCCTATAGTCAGAACAAGTTAATCTAATTCCAGCTTAAGAGCCCTCGAGGGATTTTTGTAGTATCTAAAAATTTGATAAAGCCCATTATCATTTTCTTAAAAAGGGATATGCAGCAGTGTCTACTTCGAGGATGTATCATCAATCAATCATTCTCTGTGAACAAATACTGGCCCAGAAAAGGGTTTCGTTAGTGAAATTCTCTGTTTTGCAGATTATTCAGTGTTTTTAAGCTTATGGTAATTAGCACCAGCTTCTGCTTCTTGTGATTGTATGTAATAAATTCACTCGACATATTCGAAGATTTAACTTTCAAAACTATAGCCTCAAGATCGATCCCGCCGCTGGAAAGCCTTGAGGGCTTCTTGGCATCTACATCGCAAAGCACTCCTATTGAGATGATTGATATTTTGTATACGATGCCCTACTTTGTAACAATAGAGTCAATCGAATTTTTTCTATTTTTCTATTTTTTAATATTTGTTGATGTTATTATTTTTATTTCTAAGTAAATAAATATTCATTTGGGGGTGCAGGGATAAAAGTACTAAAATCTAAAATGCATCACGCGAATTTTTGGACGGTTCTTTGCGTAGACTTAAGATTGCTGGGAGAGAAAATACAACAAATGTGACTACGGTGTAATAGCCACTTTCAGAGAAATTTATTTATGCGGCCCGCCGATCGAACAGTTACAACTTCATATGCCCAAATCAAAGAAAGAGAATCGATCATTTACATCGGAAAATTCCGCCAACGTCAAATAAACGTAAAGTTGATTGGAGGGCGACTTTTGACTAAGACAAACATCCGTATCAAGTTGAATATCAGGAACAGTACATTTGACGTTCAACAGGAAGACGATTTGCAGCGACGAATTTGGCTACTAGGCTATATCTGACGAGTGTTCTTTTGGATATAGTTCTTGTATAATGAGCTTAGTTGTCAACACAGTCAAGTCTGATCAAAGAGCTATCATAGAGAATGAAAACGTTTTTCTTGCGAAGCGAAAACATCTTATGTCAAGTCAGGAGCGATGATTTCAAAGATGTACGAACTGGGGGGTGGAGGTTATAACCTCAGACTAGGGGGTGCAGCCACAAATATTTTTGTTGGGGGGGGGGGGAAGAACAGCGAGCGATGAGGAAACTATATACATGCAATGCAATCGGTAACAAATACGCACTAGGAAAGAAATGATTTCATCTTGCAAAATAAAGTCCCCTAAATTGTTTGTCGAAAAAGCCCTGTCAATGAGTAAGAGGGAAAACGAAATCAATTGGTAAAGAACACAATGCCAACCAGCCAATCCTCAATTTAGAATGGTTCCTTTTGAAAAAAAGCTGAGAAAAAGTTTATTTCTTTCGTTTGCGATCCTGAAGATTGCTGCTCTGAGGAGTATCAGGCAACAAAAGCTTTTAAGTACGAAATTGGTTTGGCTATTCCATTCTACTTCTGTAGCATATGCAAATGTTTCGATTTATTAGTTACAGTTGCCACGACTGCAATCATTCATCATTCATCCTTCCCTCCCATCTCCCTCCATTCCTTAAAGTGTACCTCCAGTATTCAAAAATTTTGTGGTATTTTGTTTATTGTACTGACCTGAAAAGGCTCCATCTAATTTGTTTTGCCACACGTTGAGTGTACTTCACGTAAAACCGCGTAAAAGAGCTCAAAACTACACTGCTGGCCGCCGACATGTTTGCCTTGTATTGAACTTTTTGGCATCTACAACTGAACTTCCCTGTTCCCTATCGTGTCAATTTTGCTCCTTGTGACGTCAAAAAGTGACACTTTCTGGGAAACGCTCGTTAAAGAAACACGTATAACTACGGCAAACTGTACATGAGATAAAAAGTAACGCGAGAGTTTGATTCCTTGAAGCAAAATGAATGAAATATCAACAGATTTCTAACCACTAGATGTACACTTTCATGTTAAGCTGACTTTTGATAGTTGACAGTATTTCAAAAATGGACATTCGAACGGTGTTTAGGTAATAGTCAATTTCCGACTTTGCCGTGACATCATTGCCTTTAATATCAAAAACATACACTTCTGTCTCTAGCTAATACACCGATTAACAATCTTGCCAGGTTTAATACCTTAGTGGCAGATATTCAAAGAGCCATTTCAGCATCAATATAACCGAGGACCTACAAATCCCTCCTATTCAGTCTTTGAAGTCTCAAAATAAATCAGTCTAGATCAGTCTAAAGGCTTCATCGACTTAACAAATGGTTAAATCCCCTCCACTTTGCCTCTTCTTCTGAGCTTGTCTCTGCTGCCTTTCCTAACGATTTGACCCCAAAAATAAGCTATTCAGAAAGATTTTCTATTTTGACGTGATGTGCTGATTAGGGGTATTCTTGAGGTGAAATTATCTAGACTGTGTTCTGATTTATATGCAGTGTCTCTTTACATTTCAAGTCTGCATTCTATTAAGAAAATGCATGGTACAATATTTGGTATAATTTAAAAACTAAGAAAATAACGAATCGTAAAATAGCACTGTTAAGAAACCCGTGAAATACTAACTTAAAAAGTCCGGTTTGTAAGGTTCATTTTGAACCAGAAGATTTTCAGAATTTTAAAATTTTTTATTGCGTTTTGAAGGCTTTCATAGAGTCTGTAATTTGTCATGAAGGAATAGAAATCATGTTTGTATATCTGTTTTAGAAGGTTTAAAATGGTGTATAGTATGTTTTAGTAAGACAAAATATTAGAAAGGCATCGGTCGAAAATAGAAAGGTTACATCTCCGTGTGAAAATTCATCCTGAAAACATATGTACGCCTGAGAGTTAAACGTACCATCAGATTGTGTTATAGTTTTCTTACGTAAAGTTCTAAAAACCTGCCGTTTATTAACCCATACCCATGAACTATAGCATTTATCGGGGCCTGAAACAGTTTTGTTTGCAGAAGATCTGTTCAACTCTACTAAAACTCCGAACGTTCGTAGATAGTCGAGAGTGGCTATGTTGTGATGAAATGTATCGTGACGTTGAGAACACCGACTTACGATCATTACCGCCTTATCTAAATCGTCAAAGTTTATATCCTTCAGATTCGAAGAGGTACCGGTCCCCTATGTTTGCATGTAGGATCAGCTTCAAGATTCGCTCATATCGAACCATGGCTGCGCATCAACCATTGTTTGAGAAAATGAAATGGAACAGGTGCTTCTGCAACCCTCATGAATATTAAGCAAATTATTTGAAATAGCTCACAATGAACATGATTGGTCAACAGGTCATTAATAATTAAGAGCACGTGCGGGAAACAATAGGTATGCAGTATTAAAGGATGAGAGGCCTATTATATTATTTTAGTTACTGACAAGAAAGCAATTCTTGTCGCAGGAATACTCTGTATAGCTATATAACGAACCTCAGACTTAAAGCGAATCCCTTGACTATTTAGTGCAGTGGATCCACAGATGCCTTTCAAAGCAAAACGTAATTCAAAATGGGTTCCTGAAAATGTACTAAATACTTCCCGCTCTTACGGCCTTTCCTATGCACTTGCAAAGTTGATTTATTGGTTTTAAAACGCCCCCCATTAAAAGTCGTCATTTGTATACAAGAAATGGTTCGAAAAATAGAAAAATCGAATGTTGACAAATAATGATGTCGTATTGCCGTGCTGCATGTTTCGATGTACATGCGCATTTTACTGGATCTTCTTAAGGTAGACACCATCTCTTGAAGCAAGTGGTCTTGATAATTAGCACCATTTATCCCAATTCTTTGTCATCAACAATACAGTAATATATTCATTTCTCTCGGCCATTTGTTCTCGGAAGGCGATTATGACCTCCTGTTTCATTATGGCTCAAGCAAAACAAAACCTTATCAAACAGACAAGAGAGGAAGCACAATGAGATATCTCGTGTGGACATCAGAGCCTTCCTTTTGTATACGTTGTCATCCTGACTTAAAGAGCGTTGTTTAAGGACGACAGGCTACCCATCGACCCATGCGCGCTTGGTATACTATGGGACTTAATTACATCTTTCGATATAAATGCTAGGCTACTAGAGTCAGGCTTGTCGCATCTTGAACACCAAGCAGCGGTGGACCCTCGTCTTGCGGTGTCAACACAAAGAGTTACACGACGGATTTATCATCGAAACGAGTACCATATTTCAACGCTACATTTTCAAACTAGCTGGACTATTATTAATCTCCGTATAATTATTTCATGGACTAACAGAGACTAACGAATGCACATTGGATTTTTTTTTCTTTTTTTCTGGAAATCTACATTGTAAAGCCATACACTGAAAGGCCATCCCTCCTGTAAAGCCGTATTCCGGAGATCAGTATTTTGAGACCTTGATGAGGATTTCAAGGTCGGAAAGCTGCAAGTTCACCAGCAGTCGATTCTACATTTCAAGATAGCTACAAGCAAGTTGCCTCGATTCGCCTTTATTTCTCTGTTTCTATGATACAGTTACCTAACGAGCAAAATTCATAATTTATATATTTAAAAACAGGACATATGAATATACAAAGACATATGATGGGAACGTAGAAAGACGAAATCAGGTGCTGATTAAAAAAGGCGATCTAAATAACATCGGTCTTTTCCCCACGATAGTCGTGAGAAACGTAGTGCATTAAACGAGTCCACAGCTTCTCGTTTTCCCGCATGTAATTGCTATAAGAACGACACTCGGTTCATTTCTCACCAATCTTTTGCTGGCTAGCTAGTTTCAGGATCGACCTAATCGCGTTTGTGGATAGGAATAAAGGAAAATAACTAAGATTTTATAAAAAATACTGTTCTTGACCGCAGCAAGTATTTTTGTGGGAAAAATACGGTGATTTCGGATTGATGCGTGAGATACTGGAATGCATAAAGGAGTAAACAGGAGTTTTGATGGTGAGATAATATTTGACGAGTTCAACCTTGGCACATTTTGATTCGAACTGCTAATGATAGAAACAGCTTAAAGATGTTGAAGGGTGACAAAAATTACAGTTCCTAGCGTCCTGGAGAAAGCGTGGAGCTAAATTTTGCCGTAACTTGGAGGCAAGAGGGGCTTTGCTTGCACAAAGGATCTACCCGAGGTTCAAGATAATGCCAGAAGTTTCAGTGAAGCCTGACAAAGCAAAGCAGGAATCTGACGGCAAATCGGTCGAGAATACTGGCATCAAAGAGGAAATAGAGGTATCACCAGTTGCTAATGCCACTGGAGAACCTACATCGGTTATAGAGAGCATTGGCCGTATAACAACCGTGATAGCAGACCAGACTATAGCGACTATACCTAGTACTAGTGGAATAGTATTGGATGCAAACGCGACATCATCCCCAGTAATAACGTCACTCAGTCGTGGTTTAAACACAACTTTTGGAATTGTCACTACAACTACAACTGCCCGTGGAAGAAAGAGAACAGCAATGTCCAGACTACCAGCCAAATTGAAGGAGCCAGCGGCTGTGGCACGACGTAATGCAAGAGAGAGACGCCGAGTAAAGATGGTAAATGATGGCTTTATGCGTCTACGAAAGCATGTACCTACAGATCCCAAGAATAAAAAGTTATCTAAGGTCAAAACCTTGCGATTGGCTATTGATTACATTAAGCATTTACAACAGATGCTGATGGATTCGAGTGCCAATGCTAACTGTAAACCGTCGCAGATACTGACAGGTTACTCTCAGATGCCCGGAATTGGGGACGAGCTGGATGCAAGTGGATCTTCGTGGCTGCATCCAGAGAGTATGGTAAGTACATCTTTGACTATTATATTTGTTAGGATACTATCTAATATAATTTTATACCAAAATCTTGGTAGGAAGTTTTTAGCTTTGTATATGTCAAAAACTGCCTTTGTAATTCAAAGATGATCCCTGATTTATGCCATTGGAACATTTTGATGGAGGGGCTAATTTCAAAGGTAGGACGGGTGAAACTTGACAGCAGTTATAGATTTATGATTAAAGATGCAATTAAGAGAGTGTCTCTAATGCAATTTTATATTGATGGGGGTCTGAAATCGGTGGCTGGTTTTTCATTGTCATAGTGTAATGGTCACTTAGGTTTGAAAGATCAAGTGTGCAGTGATTAATTTATGCAACAGATAAAGAGAAAAGCAATAACGTGAAAATTTACAACGGTATCTTAATGCAAGCTTAGAGTTTTGACGAGCAATTTCTTTGAATATTTCGCCTTTTGAGTTAATCTTTATGCCTTTAACCTATCATCATTCTCTGTACGACTATTGTTGCCTTCTCTCTATTTGATATACGTCGTTACAGACAAGAAGCGAACAGCAGACATGCTCTTTTTGAGATGAGTAGGTGTCATGCTAACAGCTTGATTAGTTGTGGCAAATAATATCTCTGACACTCAGGTATAACATATCGTCCTGCCATTTCTCTTCTTGGACCATATAGGAAGTAAGTTGCAAGAGGTCTAAACGATGTAAACCATCAACTGAATAAAGTGTTTCTATACAGTACTTCTAATACAAGTGCTACGTTTCTCGTAACCATATCTATTAAGAGAACTGACTCCGCTAGGTGATAAGGCGTTCAGAGGATGTACTTTATAATCGTAAACTTCTGTCGTTTATTGATGAACACAGAGGTGGTGGCTTACAATGAACGCTTACCTTTTGTGTGTAAAATGATGAATCCATTAGAGGAGACGGACAATAAGACAACGGTTGCCGGAGAGACACACGTCATTCTCTGATAAAAAGCGAACTGCATTGAAAGTAGAATGTACAATGACGTGAGTAACATCTTTACATTGATAGCTTACCATTGGCTCAAAACAACTGTTGGAGGGACAGTTTCTATTCCACAGTTAAGAGTATTTTGAATACGGATAGATCATTCTTTGGGATTTATTAGTGAGGAGTTTGTTCATTTTCATTTAGCAGGCGTATTTACTCTTCTCGTATTTTGAAAATATAATTTTTGTACAGTAACACGTCTTGTCACACCATTTAAACAGCTAGATTAATTGTAAGGCATACTACGTATTATTTTATGCTCACAGATAATTTTTGGTGACATCATCAACACTTCCATTATTTGGTTCACTTACTTCAAGTATAGTCTGCTAAGATAAGTTTTCAACTTATTCCAAGCGACGTTGGAAATCAACACCACCTACTTTTAAGGGTATTCAGAATGAGATATTCTGGATGCACAGACTTAACTCATTTCAAAGATTCTCTCATATCAGAACCCTTCCTATATGTTAAGCATTACTGTCAACGAAGAATACAAATTTTATTGCAAAATTTTTCAACTATTGCCTTTTCAATAGTGACAAATAGTTTTAAAACTTAAGCTTCTAGAGGCATTAGGTAATTACTCATAAGGTACTACAGAATGACGAGTGTCATACAGACAAATTTGGCACATAAAAAGTGTCCCCTCTTCTCCAGCAATGGACTATGGCACCAGAAATGATGCTTTTTGCAAGAGGGCGCAAGATAATAACAGAAGTTCTACATTAGGAGTATCAATGTAAATGAAAAATTTCAAACAAAAGGAAGAATAGTAGACTGTTCTCTTTAAAGACAAGAAATCGCTTTGTTGTCCAAATATAGTCTAAGCTAGATCTGTATAGCTTACCAGAGACATAGAATGTTTTTTGAATACTGAAGAAACTTTCAGCTTCATTGTAAAGAATGTATGATAGACAGAGAGAAAGAGAAATTGAAAGTTGAGTACTTTAGAATGCTAGGCATTTTAAACTCACATCAAGCTTGAGTTATATAATCTTTTATTTATACTACAGTCTTAATGTTGATGATATCAGCTTTTTTAAAATTAAAAATAAGGTAACAAGGCAGTTGCAAGTAATTAAAGACATGACCAATAAGGAGATTTGTATAGAAAACGGTAGCAAGCATTGTTCTTGTCAATTCGTGATCAATGACAGAGATGTGAAGATTGATTCATGAAATTATTGTTCTCGAAGCGAGTTAAGATGATCTTTGGAATCCTATTGCTTCCACATAACTTTATTTAAAAGAAAAAGGTAAATCATCGGATTATGATTGTATCCATGTCCTCAAATTGATCTCCAAGCTAATGGCAATCTTAGGATGCCCGAGTTAAGACCCCCTTCTAAACCATAAGGTTATGTATCAGACTAATGCACCCTAAAGGTTATTTCACTCCCACAAATAATTCTCCTACTTGAAGAAAGTTCTCCCTTTAGTCAATTCACAGAAAGTGTCTACATTAAAAAGTACGCTGGGAATCTTACTACAATATGTGTCCCTGCCAGCACTTGCTTAGATGAACACTGATTGGATGTTGTCCTAAACATGGACGTTGTTCAGCGTTAGCAGAGATTGTCGAGGTGCTGAAAAGATATTTGATGCTATTGATAGGGACTTCAGTTCAAAGAAATATAAGAACAAGACAAGACATTAGACTGTAAATATGCTGAAATTGTTAAGAAGATCCCTTAGTTTATTTGTCATCCTGGGAGGGATTTAGGAGCTCTGCTTTGCAAGAAATCATCGTCAGTGATCAGTTCTTAAAATCACATCACTTTTAGCTAGCAAAAGACCATCTATTGAAGCTACAAACTCACTTTATTACGTTCCTAACAGCACATCTATGGATGCTACAACAACACACATTCTGTCAGGTTGTTGAAAGCAGATTTGTTAAAACTACAACATGCACCTATGTTTAGATTGTTGCAAGCACTTCTATTGAAGCTACAACAAGTTTGTTTCACATGAGTATAATTTCCAGTTCCAATCCTCAAATAAACTGAATAATACAAAATATTTGATAACTATACTGTGAATGTGGTATAATTGTACGAACAGTACAAAATGTAATACAAAATTGTGGGACATTCTATCAACGTCCCCCACTAATATCATATGAAGCTGTATCTATACTTGTAATGTTGAGAGATGTTACTACAACTCCAGCTCTAAAGAAAAACCAACGTAATCTATGCTTGCTCTACATATGCCTTTTTCAGCATTGCATTTTTATGAATTCACACAAGTTGCAGGATTGTAAAGTTTTTCAAAGATGCTTAAGTGAGCTTACTTGATCCGCAAAAATGAAGCAAACTTATATAAGTTCCTTGCATGAGTTTTTGAATGTTAATAGGTATAAATCCTATTTCAATTCCTCCAAATTACAAAGGCCTCATGTCTCGCATAATGATGTTCAGTTTTGTTATGTTTCTAAAAGCTGCACTGCATATAACTGTACCTCGGTTACAGCGCATGTAGATTTTCCAAAGATTTAAAATTTATTCCATAAATTTATTCGCATGTTTTTTTGTATTGTTAAGGGCACATAGTACTCATATGGTAAATTTATGATTTGGCACGCAGATTTTCAGAACTGCAGAACATGCTCCGGCATGCATAGCGTACCATATGAGCTTTGCACTTAAATTGCTTAAATTGTAGAGAACAAATGTTTTCATAGAGGACTTTGATGTTAAAACAAGAAACAAGAAAACATAAACAAGTGACACAAAGACACCCTTTTACCACTTACTTAAGAAACATCATGTGAGAAACATTTGAAGCATTAGACAAACATAAACAAATATGCAGCCTTTAGTTGTGTTCTTAGCAATGTTCTTCTAATGATATAAAAACGCAAATAAGTTAGTAAACAATCTAGGAATATGTGGTAATAATTCCTGAATAACAAGTTGGATGTTCACATCTACACCATAATTTAGATACACACACATGCACACATACACACATAACAAGAGGCAGGTTTCACCTTTGGAAGAAAAGATGCAGCATCCTCATTATTCTCTGTTCTCAAGATCCAAAGCATCTTAAGGAGTTTCACCATTTATAACGCAAAATTTTTTTAGGTTATTTAGGAAATTTCTTTAACCAAAAATTCAATTATTTAGCTATATACAGCCCATTAAATGAAGAACATTTATTATGTTTAATCGGAACTGATGTGGTAATGCCCATAAGTGTTAAACAAATGACAGCCCAATGTTTCTTTATGCGGCTGCAAAGTCTGTTTTCTGCTGTCACGTGATATCATAAGAGCAAAGGACCGCAGTTAGTTTCAAATTATTAAAGGGGAATGACATTGGATATTTAGCAGTGTGTAGCTGGAAATGCACGAGTAATTGAAATGTTCAATGAAATTTAAAGAGATGGTGTAAGGCAGTTGTGTTCATAAATACTCAAAGAAGATAGAGTTACGTCACAACAGCCCCTAATGGAAACTGGTCTTCTCCTTGTAGTTTGAATTTCATGTAGTTTACCGGATTATACAAGTGACGAAACTCATTGCTATCATATTCATGAAGTCAAAATAATTCTACGTACACTCTCTCTTTCCTGCCCTTCGCCAGCAACGAAACTGTTGTTTACATTTATCAAAGCTGTACTCAGTATTGCTAAGCACTTTAAGTTACTTAATGCACCCCTTGATATTGAGCTATGTATTCCTGAAAGTTCATGGTCTCTTGATTAAACCCGAGTAATTTTGTATGTGGAGAACAGTAGCTGTATTTGATCACACATACCCGATGGTTAAGACGTTAGCCTAATAGTAACCACGTTAATATCCTAAACAAGGAAATTAACAATGAGTCAGTAGAAAAAATAAATAACTACTATTCTTGATTGTATTTATAACAACATTGAAGTCTCAATTAAGCATGGGCGCAAATAGTTGGTCTTAGCAAAATATGATTGTTCATATTTGGATAACACTCTCTTCCAAAACACGGAAAGCTTCGCCACACCCCTGCCAATAATCTTCAAGAAGTCACAGTTGATCTTAGCTGACAATTACCATTTATTCCGCCAGTGCAATTATACAGGTTTCATTTTTTCCGTACTCCTTATGCCACTACTGAGCCGAAACTCAAGTTGTTACCGTTTACGGTACCGTAGCAGCCGTTGCTATACATTGACCTTATGTCCATGCGATGTTCATTTAGTATGCCTGACCTGACCGCTCGCTTAGTCAGATTGACGTATCCAACGATGTTTGCAACTGGACCTAGTAAAGTTGGCAAACATATTAGCAAACATATTGGCAAACATCTGAACAGCTCCGAACGCTATTGTTATTTAGTGTGGGACCAAAACGACAGATATGTGGACATACGAGGTTTCCCCTTTTCAAATAACTTACTCACTTTCGCAAGACCTTATTTTTTAACCAGAAGCTAAGCCCTAGTATAGTTTAAAATATGCATGCGATAGAATGGACTTGACTAACGTAGTAGCGCAGTTCGTCTTGCCGTAAAGTTGGTTGTAACAAGAATGTAAGCCATTAAACATTTTGAGCCAGAAGTGTTTTGCTTGTTCTCTCATGACTAGATGTTTTACTTGAGCTAAAACTTCAGGTTAAGTTGCTTTGTCACGTTTTCTCAGTATAACAAATAAATGCGCCCGTACAATTTCAACTCAAGACTTAGTTTGTCAACCTTGTCGAGGGTCAGACCTGGCCATTTTTGTAACCACACCAGTACTATTTCTCTAAGGAATTTGAAATGACAGATCACTGAATCATATGGGGGGATGTTAAGAAAGAGCGATCAGCTGTTAGGTACTTTGTTGTTTAGCTTTCGCTATTGTAAGTGTCGGTTTAAAGAAAAGAAAGCTAATCTGAAAAGGCCTGTGAAAACATATGCGTTTTGTGGAGACGGGAAAGTTCCGTTTCTTGTTTAAGTTATACCAGTATTCTATAATGAATTACCAATATTGACTTGTCCTATTTTCTGATGCCAGCAGTCGTTTGTACTTTTCTAGACACTGAGAATGATTGTAATGGGGAATTGTAATGACAGATGCGCGAATTTCACATGCGAAGTAAAATATTGAATATCACTGATGTGATATGTCAACAATATTTTGCATACTCGTCGCAATAAAATGCTATCATCGACAGGAGTTCAAATATGGCGATATTATGGCTCGTGGCGCGAAAAACTAAAAGATGACAAATAGAGGATAGAGGTCTAGTCTTTTTAAGATGTTAAGATTGGAAAAGATATCAGAGGAATCCAAACGATTACATTCCTGTTGACGACACATTAGCTCAAAATCCTCCATCAACGGACATCAACATCGCGTTCTTTCTAGTGACCAGCGTCGCTGCGTCATGTGACGTGACCATGGAGGGACTACCATCCCGGCCCATTACTCTGTCTAAATCCTACTTGAGTGATTGAGAATCCCGGTGGTGGAATAATTTCTTTTTACTCTAGTATCTCTTTACAACGTATATATCAAATTCTCTCTGCTCAGTAATGCTTAAGATGTTAAAATGGAAGTATATGCCAGCTCTAATTTTGCCCTCTGACGAAATTACATGGCAACAATTTTAACTGTGAGTTTTTAAAGCTCTCACATTCAACGAAATGTGAAAAAGAGCTACGAATAGCTTTCCTAACCTTAAAAAAGGGATAAAAGTGATTTTTATTACGCGTTAAGATTCTGGGAAGAGGATTGGAATGATGTTGGCCAAAAAATTATGAAGGCAACAACATTTAAGAGAATGAGGCCTACTTGTCCCCCTTTCTGAATTTCCATTGAGATGCATGGTTTAGCTATGAAGGAGTGCAAGATTGATCCATAGAGAAAAAACGATTCCGCAGCAAAGAAAAATTAACAAGACAAGAGCGGCGGGTTTGGGAGATAAGGGAGGGTACCTGTACCGAATAATTTACATGAAATGCCATCCGGCAGTACAGTATGAGATGAAAATAAGAGTTGGTATGAGATGAACTTAAGTTTTCTATGTAACTTTAAAGCAAATAATAAAGTGCCTAAGTGGTATATATTTCGGTTCCGAAATAGAGATTCTTTGCTCCCTCCAAACGTGGACCAAAAACAACATCTTCAAATATTGATGTATAATATTCAAATGTGATTAGTTAGTGGTGGTGATAGAACTATACCTTTGTGTTGATAAAACACACGCTTGGATACATATGTATAATTTTTTAGAGCTAATAGGTTACCTAAAACGCCAGCATTCAAAGACATGTAAAATACTAAACTCAAAATCTCCAGTTAACACTGATAATTGAGGAGAAGAGCCTCGAGTAATTGAGATATTGAACAGATTGTTAGGAAGCACTGGTTTTATTAAAAACTGTTTTAAGCCGTTACTTGTCACAGCCAGCGTTTCTTCTTGTATTGGTGTCCATAGTTTTGGATTCAAAGCGCTGTACACGTTTATCATCAGTCTGTCAAGCAGTGAGTTCTTCTCAGTTAACGATTCCCAAGTTTCCCACTCTTTTTCTTTCTATGGAGGCTATTATCTGACTCTCTTTACTACCATCATGCTGGCAACTTGTAAAGATTTTATCCGTTTTGTGCTGTCTAAGTGTTGATGGGCCTATCTGTTAATATCATCATGGTCTACTAATTTTTTTCTCCAATCAGCACCAAGCTGTACTCTTTTAGGGTCATACGCAGTATAAGAAATCCCTTAAAGGTATGCGGGACACATGTTGTAATCATCATCATTATCTTATGTCATCTTCTAAATTCTTTGGGCTTTTTTAGTGTCTCTTTGACCTAAAAAAATGATTGCTTCCCATTTCTTGTATATTCCAAATCTTTCATGAATGGCTTTTTACATTGTTTTGGAACGACAATTTTCCTTTGGGAATAGGTTTTCAGTCTTCAATATCTTTAATGAACACTGTATATTAGAGGTGTTGGGGATGCAGAAGGTAGCTTCGGAGGATTTTTTTGTTTCTATTAATAATTTCGTATTTGAATATGCCTAGCTCTAATCTAAAATTTCCTTTGTTTTCTATTCACTTTCCTTTGAAACGTTCTTTCTTTGATTTATTACTCATTACAATGGTCTTCTTTAGTTGATCATAATATAACCAGGGTTTAGTATTTGTTCAACATAGTAATCACTAATGTCACTTACTGTCAAATTATTCACAACACGCGGTATTTGTAAATTTACAACGAAGTGCTGCATCTGTTCTGCTATGGCGGAATACTATGTTTTAGAATCCAATTTAAAACTTTAATTCAAAATGTAAAGTTTTCAGAAGTTAGGTTTACTTAGCGAGACTAGTGGCAGAAGTAGTAGTAGTAGTGATTGTAGTAGTAGTAGTAGTAGTAGTAGTAGTAGTAGTAGTAGTAGTAGTAGTAGTAGAAGTAGTAGTAGAAGTAGTAGT
>JAAAKL020005884.1:0-18707 GCA_010016065.2 Carybdea cf. marsupialis auct. non (Linnaeus, 1758)
TGGTAAAGTCTTCGCTTTCGGAGTGGGAGATCCTGGGTTCGAACCGGGCCAGCGCCCCAAGCACTTCATGTTTATGAAATCTATACTACGTAGTTCATGACTGCTTGTGTGTCTGCCTGAGTACTTATATATATTCGTAAGCACTTGATTGGTCATTTACAGTTATTTAACTAGTTTATGGAAAGTTGCCAATTGATTAGGTCAAAATTAAATGGCATACATCAAGCAAATTCTTTTCACACATGCATCACGTTATTGTGGGGCAATGTAATAATGACGCATGTTATAGCGGGCCTCATGCATCCAAGTTGGTAGAGCGCATATCGTAAATTCATAGGTTAAATGTTCGCATTCGACATATGAACTTATTTCTGTGATGCACTAAGAACACTTTGTAGGATCGGCGAGGCTCAGATTGTCAAAAATTGAGAACAATTGGAGAACAACACAACAGTTGAATGAAAGTCACCTCCAAATATATAAATATATCAATGAAAATAGGAACCTTAATAACAAACTTACAATTTTGAAAAGCAGTCAATGATATGAGACCACCACAGATATTCAGTTTTAAATTACACGATCTGGTTGATATTGCCTACCAACTGATATGGATTCACATGATGGAAGATGATACATATTTCTATGTTTCCTGTTCTTGGCCTTGATGCTATCACATAAAAAGTTTGTTTCCCTCACCCTCCAATTGTTACCCATTTTGTTAGTCGACAATGGTCACAAGAACAAAATAAGAACCGATGAGCATGGAATCCACTGGATCAAATATCATAACGGTGAGCCTCGGCCTAAATTATCTGGTTCGTACTGAAAAATTTACTATTGTAGCAAAATTGTTCTTGTGGATTGTTAACCTTGCAACGTACTTCCAAATTGCTATGTAAACTTGAAAATGCCTTCATTACCAGTAATACCATTCTGTCCTTAATCAAACCTCTTCCTTCGCTCGTTAGATACAGCCTTGCTGGCTCGTATTGAAAGCTTGTCAAATGCAGATTCTTAGTGTTATCAGCAACACTTCGCGTCCTCCAGAACCAGAGCTTTCTTTAGCCTAACCTAAATTGTAATCTCTACCGCAGCGTGTTCTGTTATCAAAAATCTTTGTCATGTTTCTACGAAAGAAGGGTTTAGGATAGGTACAGGAATGCCAAACTCTATGCCGAAAGCTTCAAAACAGTTTTCGCAAATATCATACTACACATAAATAGTTTTCTCCTAGAAGGAATTTTGATAGTGCAGACTTACAACCTATGGTTGCTTCACAGAAGCTTCCATCATTTTTGTGTTATGCGAGCGACGCTATTATGACGTCACTAGGTATTACTCGGCTTTAGAGTCCTACTACTTGCACACCTAACGAACTTTAATAGGAATACGAATAATAGCGATGGGCGTTGCTAAACAGATAAACTCTGTTATACTGCGAGGACACAAAGAGGTTAACCAAATTTTTTCATCGAATTTGTATATCGTTTAGCCTTATACTAGCCCCAGGCGGACTTGAGCCCTTATGCGTGGTGTCATTGCTAACAAAACTGTAAGAGGCCATGTTGTCTGCTTGCGCAGATTCTCCTGTGTTGACTTTAATGTCATCTGTGTCCATAATTGCAGTTGAAGTCCCACGCACACGACGAAACAAATAATACCAACATGTTGTACACAACAACTTGTAAGATGTTGAAAGACAATCATGTATAACTTTTGTTATAATCAATATGTTTGTGCAGCAGAAATTTGAATAGAAAAAGGCATATTCTCTCAATATGTTGACACAAACCAGCAAATCAAGTGGAAGGGTTCGTTGACACAACATCAAAAGATATAGTGTATCAATTGAGTTGGTAGCCATAAATAGTAGTTGTCCTTAGTTCTTTTGATTCAAGACTATTGACTATATGTTAATACAAGTTCATTGTGAGTTTTAAAATTTTTTTTAATATTGTGTGATAAGTCCTGAAGCATAAGATCCAATAAAGTGGAGTCAAAGTCCGATATTACAGAGTTAAATACACTTGTAGTTTTAAAAAGTAGTCTATTTAAGTCAAATCAGTAAAGATTCTACCAACAACTAGATGAAGGCAAAACCCACACTCGTGTATCACCAAATTCTGAGGAAGACACACAGGTTTGGAGGAGTATAGAGTTCATAGCAGCAACACAGAATAAAGGTGTAAAATAGGTCGGTTCTATAAAGAAAGTTACAAAATGTTAACCTGCTTTCAGGAAAATGACTTATTTGAAAGCTCCTGACCCTGGAGGTATACATGCCTTTTGGTACAAATGAGAAGTTTACATCGTTCTATTCAGGAAGTTATTCGAGGAATGTTTGAACACTAGTGCTGTCCCTGCTCGGATGATGATCAAAAAAGCTGTACTCGTAATGAGAGACGTAATGTGCTGTGGTTGAAAACTACAGATCTATTGCTTGCCTTCAAAATATGTGGAAACTTTTAACAAGCGCTTTTGCTGAAAAGATACATTCTCAAATGTCTAATGATGATCTGTTGCCTGATGAGCAAAGGGATATCGAAGGAATTCTAGAGGAACAAAGAACCAGCAGTTCCTTTATAACACCATCTTGAAAAACCTTAGAAGAACATGCATGGGCCTTGCCACTACATTGACAGATTACAGAAGGGCCTACGATATGGTCCCTCATTCCTGGTTATTGGGAACAATCAAATTGGTAGGTGTAGCAGGAAATATCAGAAATCTTTTGACTAAAAGCATGCAAAACTGGAAAAACGTCTTGACATCAAATGAAGGGGCCTTAGGGGAAATACGAATTCGTAGAGGCATTTTCCAAGGAGACATTCTATTACCTTTGTTGTTCGTCATCGTCGGTCACAAAAAGATGTTACTGGGAGTGAAATCTTCAAGAATGCACTTTTAGCAAGTCCCCCTCAAATGAAGCTCAGACGAGTATGTATATGATGGATCTTGTTAATTTGTGCTAAAAGTGGTATTAATCACATTTTATAGTTATAGTAGGAAGACAGTACAGAGTAAAAAGGGCAGTTGTCCACGCTATTTAGGGAGGGAAGGGGGAAGGGGTTACTCCTATAATTTAAAGATGTGATGCTTGCCCCTTTCCCTTTGTAGTCTTCAAAAGTATCGATCCATAGATCTTGATGAGTACGACAGGAATAAAAGTAAATATAAAGGTTACGGGAGGATTTTATTTTATTTCGAGTATTTATAGCGGATTTACTGATATTAACTTGGGATAAGAACATATAAAACATACCTTAATAAAAAAGCAATTAGTGCAGAGACTTAAAAGTAGTGGTTTAGAATTCAATAGGCTGACTTATATCAGGGACGTTGATTAAGACAGCGACAGCTAGGCATAGACAATACGCTAACAGGAAACTATATTTGACAACGTTTCCTCATAACAGCCTTCATCAGGATTAGTTTTACACCCAAGGGGTCTGTTGCTGTTCAACGCACAATGTTCAGTGTAAAGTATAGATCAAACAAGATCTGTCCTATTTTACATTCCAATGAGGATAAGATATTGTTTGAAACGATCTTTATTAGGAAAGAGCTGGGAACAAGTAAATCACGAACGACCAGATCAAAGGGATGAAAAGATGCTATGGATATCATTATGTATAAGGGAGATAAGAGATACATGACACGTGGATGGGTGCAAAACAGTAAAAAAACCAAGACGACGATAAAATATATAAAGAAGTCAACGAGTCAATAAGCAAAATAAAGAAAAGACATGACATGACACAAGTGGCATGAGAACCGATCAGTAGGACATATAAGGTAAACCATAGACTGTGTTACAGTTCTTGAAATGTACTTACCTCCAGGAGTGTAGGATATGTAGCAAGCAATATGTACGTTGTATTAACACAAATTTTGGTTGGAGGTTCAACAATTGCAAGATTTATTTAAGAAGTTTGATCGGGGAGTAAATGTAACGACAGGAAATTCGTTCAGCGTTTCTAGGGTTAATGTTGGTTTTTTGTGGCATACTCGATGTCAAGCGTTACAGTGTCGAGTATCCTTGGGCAATTTACAGTTATATTGATAAACAAACTATACAGCGGTAGATGTCGTAGCGAATTCGTCTCGTCAGTTTGAGTTAAATAGTTTTACAGCCAAGGGGGTCTCAGTAGTTGTGAGGTAGAGTTACTTAATTAGTCAATTTAATTGCTAGTCGTTTAGTTGCACAGCGCTGCAGGAAAAAACTCAGGAAAAGCCGTCTACGATGGTTCGAACATCTAGACGAAAAGAAGATGGGTGCTAGGGGGAAAGAGCAAAGAGGTTGGAAATAGGAAAACGGAAGAGGGGTCGACTTAGGAGACGAGTGACAGACTGTTACCAGTAAGACATGAAAGAGATTAAACTGAAGGAGGAGGATGCAATGTACAGAACGACGTGGAGATGTAAAATCCGCACAGGTGACCTATGAATACAAGGAGATACTCGTAGAAGAAGAAGTTAGTAGTATCTAAATTATGGAAAAGTAATTAATCGAGAGTTCACCGCGTTCTCTTGCACTGTATATTTTCGGCGCTGTATAAATAGTTAAACAAGTATTCCATCGATATCAAGAGGTAATTCTGACCTTTTCTCTGATTTATTCTAACTTCATTCAATTACAAGAATCTCTCCCAGTTCTATTACAAAATTTTCTCTTCTACTTCGAATCCTACTTACACGTTTCTTTTATAATCAAATACAACTAACAAAATTACGTAATTAATTAAAACAACAAAACTTCTTAACGATAAACAATAGTTAGCCTCGTAGCTATGGGAATGTAGCCTCTTTTCTTTACAATCTTAATCCAGTTAAGTAGAAAGAACTGATTTGAGCACATAAATTATTTGAACTGCTGACATTAAAAGCTGGCGCTGTCAGAAGTTCATCTTTTACACTGTCGAAGGAAAGAATCGTTTGAAAACGACATATTTCTGAATTGCTATCATGCGTTTCTAATCTTGTATTTATTTGATCGTTTTTCTAAACATAACGGTAAATATTATTTGCAACAAACAGAGGTTTGCTAATGCAAAGGACACACAAAAATGATTTTTAAATTGACAACTCAACGTTTTTTAGGATGTGAGTCATTCTGGTTCCAGTGAATAACCAGTTACAAGTTGGGTGTGCCAGCAATTATGATCATCTACAAAGTCAAGTGTGTCTGCACATATAAAAGTAAGGAAATAATGACTTTTATTCGTGTGAAAGAATCCAATTTTTTTATCTCTTACTTTACTTAAATGTAGCGTTATATTTTATGGAAGTGTTGTGGAACCTGTTTTCTAAAACTTGGGGTTCGTGGCGCAAAGTTGCATTTTTGGTACAAAATTTACCAGGATAACCCTATTTTTGTCAAACCTGTCTTGATAGAGCGATTTCGTCAAATTTCAAAAAGAAAACTCTTACCTGTGCTACTTTATTAATAACTGCAAAAGCTTACGGACACACTTAGTATTTAAAGCAAGCCTCCGTTTTATTAAATCAGATATTTATCAAAGGGCCTTCGATCAATTTGGACTTGTTTCATAAAACGCGCGTATCTTTGTCGTGACTTAGTATAGCGTGTAAGTCAATAACAATCAGGGATGAATAAAGCTTGGAAAGGTTTTCTGTAATAACAATGTGGAATACTATCTCGTAAACTTCCATTGAAAATAGACGATCAAAGTCTGCACTAAGCTGATTGCAATCGTCCTAATTTCTAAAAACCCCGCTTAGTATTTTTCAATAGGCTAATCACTACATTATTGCTTGGGACATGAAAGAATGCTTGAGTTAACAATCCGATATTCAACTTGTTCCCACTCTTGTTGTTGAACCGACGCATAAACGGGCAATCAAATTTGTCTTGTGATGAACAAATTTCTCGCTAGGCCTAGTCAATCGCTTTGCGTTAGTTGGCGTATCCTTCACATCAGTCGAAGCATATCGAATTCTAAGTAGTATAAAGGTCTGCATGCTGAATCCACACGGTTTATCTTTACTGACATTTAAGTTACCCGTGACATGCACATTTCATTTCATTTCATCAGGTATCAAAAAGTTCCTGATATTATTGATGGCTGCAAGATCAATTTCCGCTTCTCTGCTACCGCCATTCATTTGGTAGGCAAAAGGCTCAAATATCAGGGGAGATTATGTGCGGTGATGCTACTGTTGAAGGTTCTGAGTAAATGGGTAAAACGTATATCAGCAAAGCAAGAGCTCTTTCAGAAGACATGCCACTCTCTCCTCTACCACCCCAGTGATTTGAACATCAATGCCCCATCTTCATCAAGAGAATGATAGTACTAATTGAAGAAAAGTGCAAACATTGCTTCTGAAATCTGTGGATCATCACTTCCTTCTTATGTATCTGAAAATTTTACTTTATTCTCAGTAGTTCGTATTTCTCAAAGGTCACATTGCTAGCCTTACATTCCTAGCATTTTAGTGCTGAAGTAGTCTAAAAAATCCTAACAGTTCACGAGGAGGCAAGTGTTTGTGGTATTCCTTATTGACACTTTCACCTTCAGCCCCCTCCATCCCCATTCTTGCCTTTCCTGTTTTCATGTTAGGATTACCCGAAATCAACACTGTCTTAGAATCGACACCACACAAAATACGAATTCTGTATGAAACCGGAAGGGATCAAATAAGAAATAAAATGTACTCTCTGTCTGCAAGCTGATTCTTTACGCAACAGTATCTTAGCAACGCCTAAAACGTATAAATATATATAGGAGTTATATTAAAAGGAATGCGGAGATCGAAGAAATGATTCAACCCTTCAAATATCTATGAGGTGTTGCCTTACAAGCTCTTGATATCACACGTAAGGAGGAAGATTTCTAAAATATTATCATGCCTTAAATAAAGACAGATTACCTACTATTAATGAATGTGGGTGCATATTTGAGGTGAAAATGAACCTTTTAAGATGACTAAACGATTAATCAAAGTGATGATCTGCAGAAGCATAGTATTATCTGGCGTCACAAAGAACCAATGGAAGTGAACTGAGCTCTCATTTAGAAAGGTTCCAAATCAATTCCTCTGTTCGTTTACTTTTTTGTTATTTCATCTGCTTCTGTGGTTACTATTGCATGGGTTGGGTTACTCTTACATCTTGCTGTCAGTACCGTATTACGTATAATAACTTCCTCAACCCTTCATTTAAAACTCGTAAACGAAGGTACTTATTAGTTTCATTCTCTACAACGTGAAACTCTGTTCTAAAAAAAGCTGCGTTGTGACGCACGGAAGTCTGTTAAGAATATGGCTAAGCAGTTCATAAGTAGTTCATAATGTTTCGGGAGCTTATTAGCTCGTACAAACGTTCTATTGTAGTACGTCACCGATTATAATTATGAGTAATGCGTTATATTGACATGGGATCAGTATATCAAGAAAAATTTACAAAATGTATCAGGGGCTTATATATTTAGAGAGAGAATAGAATAAATTTGTCTTTGAGTTATGGAAAGGTGTGGCACTAATCTGAGGGCGCGCTCTCGCCTTTTGGCAAGGATATGGTGTAGGATACGCCTTTATTAGGTGACCTCGCAGAATCTGAAAAGCCGTATTACTGAGAGGTGGCGCGGGTTTAATGGCGGAAAGGCCACCGCCTGCTTTTCCAAATGACGGGGCGTCCTTTGCACGCCCCAACTAACCTTTATTTGTCAGTTAGCTTGTTTGGTTGTTTGAGTGTCCACAAGGCTTTTGTAGTGCAAATAAAAGCACTTTATCTAGCTCTTCGGGGCCTTTCTTTATACATTGACAAAGGGCATTGACTGACTCGACAATCACAGAAATTGCTAACTGAACATAGACGTGGTTGACTGGATCTGATAACATTCCGTGTATCAATTTTCCTTTACATTCGCTAATTTGCGAATACGGAAAAATACAAAAATAATTTTCCCTTGGTTGACAACAGGTGGAAATGCCATGCCGGTGGGGCATGCTGAAGATAGCTGGGAAAACAGCTGTTCATGTCGGCTTTAATATGTTTAACTGTTTAATATAGTTTTTTGCATTCGCTGTATTTATTTTGGTAAGAGCTTCTTTTTAATAGTAAGGTGTTTTAGAAAATACCAAATAATTTTTTCAAAGCCAAAAATGTTCCGAAAAAGACAAATTTCTGAAATTTGGCTTAGCAAAAGCGAAGTGGGCAACCCTGCCTAAACAGGGAGTAAAGACAACACTAAAGAGTACTGAAGGTTTGAAATTTGTTTTCACTACCCTAGTCATCATGCCGTAAGGCAATCCCTCCCCCCGACAATGGTATAGGGAAATTGATACAAAGACGGCACAAGCCTATTGAATCTACCGGTGATGGTAAAACTCTTTCTGAAAGTATTTCCTCTGAACGACGAGTATAGTTTGAGATTTGATTTTCGACGTGGCAAGATTCGTGAAAGTACTAGTTTTAACCGATTGCTCCCTTTCAGTTCATTTAAAGTAGTTTTCCACTAATTCTTGGAGATTAGAATGGAATATCTTCAACGATGAATGCCAAAGGGACAGCTTCTACACATGAATGTGCACATCGGTTTGCAACCATCGGAGAAGAATGATATGTAATCCCGTATGGTAGTACCCCGGAATAGTGTAAATCAGGCCTTATTGCCTCTAAGAGTGTACAACTGGATCATAGTTCCCTGCAATACTTGCAAATAAAGAGACATATTTCGGTACTGGTAAAGAGAGGTAGGACACAATACTGCCTCCAAAGTGTATGGTCTTGCAGTAGGCAGTTGAACAATTTGACACGATGCGAAAGTGAGTTTGGATCCTAGCACAGCTTCATGGATATGCATTTCCAGATCAGTAAGTCCATTACTGCCCGACAGAAATCTCTGGAATGCTTTTTTAGAGTAATAGTGAAAAAAGTTTTACAGAAGCATTATCATGAAAATAGTCTCTCGAACCTCTACAACACAAGATGAATACCCAAAAAACTTAAAAACCTCTTTTCAAATTAGCATGATTTGGTGGCAACATCCTCTTTTTTTCCCACCTTATATTCAAATTCTTTGTACTAATTCCCCTTCGCTAAGATACACTAAAACAACTACTTAAAGATTTTTGTACAGAATCACTGACTTTAAATTCTATAGATAGAAGTACTACAGCTGACGTGTGACTTCAGAAATAGTAGAGAGAGTGGCAATACCATTTTCATTTACATTGGATGTATTATGCTGTCACTGCAGAAAGAACGACAAATTGTCGTTGTCTGGGTCTTCAGAATGCTGAAACAGCTGGACTAGCGAGGACACATCCATTCAAAATAATATCAAAAGAATATTTTGCTGGTGTCTACAGCTTTGTTGTACCCGGATATGGTAGCAGAATTTCAGCTGCCTTCGAAACAAACATTGGGGTGGTTTTCTGATATCAACGATGACAGCTGATTACTTTTCACACCAACTATTTATACATTGCGGTCATTCTTTCGTTGTTTAACAACTGCTACTATCACTATTGTTTCCTGAAATAATGAAATGTCATAATATGGTTCGATTCTCTTCGCAAGTATTGATCTTCACTCGTGACTCATCGTGTGTTCTCATTTTAAAATCAAAACGATACTGTATAATACCATAATAATATCATCAAGAAGTGCTGAAAAAAGCGAAGTCTCTTTTTAGTTCTGTTAGCACCTCCGCACTTTTCTACGAGCAGCTTTATGATAAAAGGGGAACGCTATAAATGCTAGAATATTAGAGATGTGCTAACCTAGAATTGCCAAGTCTACTATTATAGAAATTCTCTTGTAAAGATGTACTTTCCCAGAATCCCTTTGTGAGAGTAGATACTAGTACCCTAACCCCTAATAGCAAACCTAATTTGATTTTAGGAAAGTAAATCTGTGGTTAAATAATCCTTCTAAGAAAGTACATCTCTAACTTTCTAGCGTTTAACGCGTTCTCGATGAGAGGTAGTTTCAAACAACCAAAAAACTGAATACATAGTTGTTTAATGTAACGTAATTAGATATGTTTACAGACATGAACTCTCCGAGAACATAGGATGACTCTGCAAAGACCCAGGTGTGAATTGACGTGACTTTCATTTACACTACGGTATCTAGAAATTACACAACATATGATCAGGTGGGTACGGACAAATCAAAATACGTTAAGATCACTATTGCGAGAACAGCGAGAAATACATGTGTTGCTAAAATGGAGCTTGCTACCGGCAAAAACAGAAATAACAGTTAAAGAATGGGATGTGGCACAAACGTGGGTGTCCTCATATACCCTCATATGTTTCAACAGGATACTACTGCATACAGTTCCTTGTTTAAACAAACACTACTAATACACCACAAAGATTATAACAAATTCATTGGGGCTAGCAATATCATCAACAGGCTATGTAACAAATTTATCTGCAATATCGATTTGCTTTGCTTGTCTCGATTGTCTATCTAACTTTACATCGGTTTAGTTGAAAGATCGTTTTCATACGTGGCTCTTCATTTAATTCGATATTTACATCACGGAAGTGTCTTAGTAGTACTGAAAGGACCATTCCACAAGGTAAGATAGCTTCTAAGTGAGACCTTGTTTGAAAATAACGAGATATTATCAACCACTTTCAACTGGCTGCAAATGATTACTGCGATTATAATAAGGAGCTTGGTTTAACAGAACTCGTTTAATACTTTGCTGTGCAACATAACGAGTTTCTTGTGCATGACGAATTCCTACTTATTTATGGTCATCAACTGAAACCTGCTTACTAAAAGATGCTGTAAAAACTACATCTAAAGGTAAACAAAGTTCTCTACCGTTCATTAAATAAAAGGGCGTCTTCTTGGCCTTAGTAGACTCCAGTTTAGCGATACGGTATGCAAATAGTTGCAAGGGCATGAAACGGTCCCAGTCCCTTTTGTGCTTGGAGACGTACAGTGAGATCATATCATTTTGAATCATTAAAACAATCTGTCAGTCCTTCAGTTTGTGGTTTGTAATTACTAGTACTAATTTCTTTAAAGGCAGAAGACTCGCCGATTTCCTTAAGGAGTTTGGAAAAGAAACTTTCGTCTCGATCTGACAATCGGGTACAGGAAGTACCATAGAAAAATTAATTTTCTCACAAAAAGTTGTGCGATAACGTCAGCAAGTGTTGATTTGACAGGGAATGCTTCAGATCACTTAGTTGAAGTGCCAGTAAATACAACAATATAACCATTCCCTAGGTCTGACGTTGGCAATGGACTTGCAATAACAACACAAACACAATCAAAGGGCCATCTACAGGAATTTTTTGCATTGGTGCAGTAGTGTTACGCTTAGGCGATTTCTTCGATACGCAGTCTTCACATGTTTTAACAGATAGGTTGTCTTTACATATACCTTACCAAAAGTGACGTTCTCTTATCTTGTCATATGTCTTCCCAATTCCTAAATATCCTCAAACTATGTCATCATGAATACCCGTAAGAACCTTATCTATAGAGCTTCGAGGTACAACTAACTGACATCGCAGTTCCTGCCTACGATACGGTGTTATCGGGCTTTTACATATGATAAGAAGTAAAATCTTGTTAAACGTTCTGATCAGCTTTCCACAGCATCCTTAGAGGACTTTGGGGCAACTCAACTATTAACTATTTGGTCATTTGAGTTAAAGTTGGACTCTTAACTTGTAAATCTGGCATATCAGATAACTCAAATGTTAGTGGAGAAACAACTTACTACAGACACTTGAGAATGCGTCTGTAGTTACATTGCATTTACTGGTCTTGTAATTTACCATAGCATGACAGTCCTAAAGTGTATCTGGTCAACGTGCCAACCTCCTCTCAGGGTTTTTGAGTGTAATAGCAATTTCAACGGGTTGTGATCTGTAAAAATAGTAAAGCGCCTTCCATAAGTAAAGTGCCTAAATTATGTTACAGAACAGACGATTGCAAATGCCTCATGTTCTATCGTAGATTAATCAATGCAGTGCCCAAAGTAGTAAATGCAATTTTATTAATGTCTTCTTGTTTCAAGGGTGCTTGCCAATAACTTGCCACTAAATGAAATGTGGTAAAATGGCGATCCCTTCCCAGTGTGTCTTAAGGTTTCACATATGTGTGGTGAAGGATACAAATCCTCGCGAGCAACTGTGTTAAGCATGCCAAAATCAATACAATACCTTGTACTGTCATCCTTTTTACCTAGTATTTATGGGGCTTGACCATGGACCTTCGAAGACCTTTCTATGCCTCTATCCCGCTATGTCCCTGACATTTGCTCTTATAATTTTACGTTGTGATTCAGATATAAGAAATGGCATTTACAATATTACAAGGTGTCCTTGTATATCGATCGCATGCTTAATGGCATCAGTGCGACGTATATCTGAATCAGAAGTCGAGAAACATCCTCATGTTTACCGAAAGAATTCCGAAGCTTGACCCTTTGTTCTGACGTAAAATCAGAACATGACAAATCAATACTTTCAGCAATGCATTTATCATCCTGGTTGTTTGACATAATTGTGATAATATTAGAATCTTGCGTGACTGTACAAAGTCTTATGTTGGGCTGTAAAGTTACTGGGTGATAACATGGGTTAAAATAGCGTGCTGGAATTTCCCCTTCATACGGCTTAGCAATGGATTGAGCAGCGTAAATATGAAGGGCTCTACAGCACCCAGGACCAATCGGTGGCATGGTGCATAATTCAGATAAAGGGGGACTTGCATCGATTTTACTTAAGAGGCATTTCATGTGACCTCAAAGTATCTCTTGTACTTCCTTTCCGAATTTCATTTCAAATAGCTTGTTGGTGGTACAAAACAATAAAACTGCACAAAATAGCGAAAAAATTTTAGTACTGAAAACGCTTGCGCTCGTTTACTCTGCTAAATTGCTTTGTGCTATACTCGACCATTGGTAAAGATGTTCCCTTCCCAGCGCATGCGCGATGGTATTTTCATGACTGAAGGATGGCATCTATGCTCTAACATCCTTGTTCCAGCTCGAACTTGCCACTACAACGTGATGGACGTGCTACCGTTTTTGCTTTTAGACCGCTTACTTCAAGATTAGCAGCGCAAATGTTTAATCCCTCGCATTTGCCACGTTAGTTAAATGGTTCGTACCTACGTGGTCATATCTTGTGCAATTTCTACTTCATGCCATTGAGTTTTTTTTCAAGTTAACTCACCGCTGCGACTATGCAGAGTCGCTCCGTGTTCTCTTTCGGAGTTTATGTCTGTCAACTCGTTTCATCTTATAATATTAAGCAGCTATGTATTCAATATTTTGGTTGGTTGGACCACCGGCTTGTCTCATTTTGGTGACAGAGGTGGGATCTTTATTAAGTAAGTACTAGATAAATCTGTATGTAAGGATCTTAGCCTGCGCATGAATTGGACTAACACAGATTTTATCTTGATTAGAATC
This sequence comes from Carybdea cf. marsupialis auct. non (Linnaeus, 1758), assembly GCA_010016065.2. Lineage (NCBI taxonomy): Eukaryota > Metazoa > Cnidaria > Cubozoa > Carybdeida > Carybdeidae > Carybdea > Carybdea cf. marsupialis auct. non (Linnaeus, 1758). Next base: position 13,422 of record JAAAKL020005884.1, read on the forward strand.
ACGAAGTTCGAGATTGGCAACTAAAAGTGGAGCTATAACAACTAGTGGTTCACCTTTTAGAGACGGAAGATCAATGCTAGTACACAGCGACAAATTTTACGGATATCCAAACGGTGATATATTAGATTGGTATGTTTCTTTTGAAAGGATAGCTCGTGGAAATGAAGGTTTCGTCTGTGGACCACTATGAAAATATCCACGATAAATACAAACGGAATGTTGAAGTTATTAGGGGATCCTGCAAAGAAAGGTTTAGCCCGGCAGATATGCAAAGGTCGGCATATGGCACGCTAGGTGGAAGAAAAGAAAGTAAATTGGAATCAGTTAATGGATTTGCCGCATTGATCACGACTGATAATTCGTTCGTTTCTAAGCTCCTCAGGCAATGAAATTTTGGATATGAGTGCGGGAACACTATATTATTTGGTTGAGGCTGGTGCTTAAACGACGTGTGACGATGGCCGATCCGAATATATTCAGTGACGTGATTCATGTGTCGCTGCGGGAAGAAAGTTTAGAAGCTGATCGTGCTCGAAAACCAGGGGTAATCGTAGAAGATAATGGCGACATGAAAGAGGGTATTGGACGTGTCGGTGAACTTCTGCAATGATACCTGGAGAAATAAGTTACTAAAGGCGGGCACCCTAGGGACAGTTATTGTCACAAGACGGGTCGTGCAGAGAGGAAGTGTTGGCAGAAGTTTCCCAATCAAGGATCGTCCCCCGCTAATGGTTGGTCGGACGTTTAGTAGCTGCAACTCCTCCCAATTGTTGGTCGATACTTGTGCGTTAATGGCTATCGTGAATGAATCGTTTCAACATGCGCACATGCCTAACATCTCTTTACGAACGGGGAGCATCAATACTACATGAGTAGCCGGAAAGTCAGGCAATTTTCAGGGTATGTTTTCAGCTTCCCTTAGGATATGAAACAGTGTAGCATTACGAAAGTTTTATGTTGCTGCTGGTTGATAGAATGATTTTTCGGAACAGACTTTTTAACAAAGGAAGGTATAACCCGTAGCTATAGGGCGATGCTTACATTGAAATGAAATTAAACTGCACGAAATAGCGAAAACATTTTAGTACTGAAAAGCTTTTTTGGTCTGACACTCTTCAGAGTACAAAATCGTCAGAATTGAGATAGGAAGTATTCAATAAACTTATATCAAACTGTGTTTTGAAAGCAGCCAATCAGAGGTCTGACTGCTAGATTGGTGTTGTTTTGACCAATCAGTGTCTGTGGAACTAAATGGTTAGCCCAAAAGGCCCAATGAAAAGACAAATTCTTTTTGTCTACAAAGCAAAGGTTTTGTTGCTTTGATGTGGACGGATTCGAGGACGGCTTGGTGAAAACCCGACCTAGCTTTGCCTATTCGCCAAGCATCAACTCCTACGAGAAAACAGCCACCTCGGGTTTCTAAAGCCAAAAGCACTACTAAGCAATGCGACTCTGCCATAGGGCAGCACTTGCTTGAAAACCCAGACTGTGCAAAACTGTATAGGGATGACCGCTTTCGCATAATAGGCAGAGCTAGGTCGGGTTAACCCTGCCGTACTAAAATTCCTGATTACAATCAGGGCACCTTTACTATCCCCATAATCGCTTACAAAGAAAACTTTATCTGCAACTTTGGTTTGCCTAACTAATACCTGATCGAAGGTCTGTCACTCGAAGAATTCCATCAAAAAATATTCAGTTCTGCTCTATTTATTCTTGCAAATAACACTTGCATTTAAACTAAATTCAATATGCGATACCCTCTTAGGCACAGTCTTGCCTCGTTATAAATGAAACCATACAATGAAAATTGCCCCCAATATATTTCGAGAGTTTTTGACATCAGTTTTTAATCAAAGATGAAAATTACCTGAACAAAATCTGACTCCTTTAGGCAAGAGGAACCTAAAGCCATTATCTGTCCTTCTTATCTGTTTTTGAAATTGCAAAATATTTATTACCCGTTCGTGAAAACCAAACTTTCATGAAAGATTTCAAATTTATCGATGATAAAACGCTCTCTTCGTTCCTATTTGAAATGTACTAACATGCAAAAAGTTATCTCTCTTACATTCATGCTCTAAGAGTATGACTGTGACACTTGACTGAAATACATAACCATTTTGCAACATAATAATTTCGGGAGTTCGAATGAAAAATAGATTCTGTTGAAACACCACTGATCTCTAAAAACACTGGATCGAGCATCTTCCGTCTCAAAGTGACGTCAGTCGCTGGGCGCCATTTCAGTACCCATGAAACAAAGCTTATAAACAATGCTACGTAAAATGGCCGACCTTCCCGCGCTATTTTAACTAATGGGAGCCAGTACTCGTGACTACACTTTTTCGCTGTTGGAAACGATGGGAAGCTCGATTCAGTCTTTTTCAGAGATCAGTGTGAAATACAGATTGCCATTCCTCTATATTCCTAGCTATCATTTGGCTCTCGGGGATTTTAAGAATATACGATGTTACATAAATATAATTTCAGGGGCTGCAAACGTTTGTAAGGTTAAAAGATTTTGAGGCGAAGTCCATCTTTAAATGACTAGCCATGCCTTATGTACAGCCCAAGACCATCCATAGGCACAACACATCGACTGCTAGTACTAATTGAGTTACATGTGCAGGTAAGTTAAAATTGGTTAATGCGGAGGGAAAGTGATGACGTCACAAATCAAAAGTTGTGGAAATAGTAAGACTTGACTCCAGATATCTACTAGAAAGGCAACCCTGAAATAGGTTGTTTCGCAAAATACCAGACCTGCAGTATATATTCCTTGGTTAGTATTCCTTGGTTCCTTACGTTAGGAACCACCATTAAACAATAAGGCTTGTTAGAGAGATTCGAAAGCTCGTATCTCGGTATTGGGAAAGAGTAACACCCTCAATTTACGTTCTTACTAATTGGGCAATATGAAATTGGGCAATATCAAAATCGTGACGTCATACTTTCCCTCCGCATGACGACATGCTCTGCAATAATAGTCTCTACTTGAAAGGTGCATCTCCTTCCTAAATTCGACTTTTTTAGAGCCTATTTAACAATACAACTTAATAAGCTCATCGCTGACAGCTGACGGAGTAAGTACACCTAGGTCCGTTAAAAGAAGTGTTACATACGACGGTGGTGTATAGTCCACACACGGATGGCTTTGATCTTGGCCTTGCGAAAATCCAAGGTACTGAAAATCAAGGTAAAGAATGAATTATATTTTTGAATAGATACGAGAGAAATCGAAAATTATGTCATCAAAAGGACGTGGCCCACACATTCGCGACGTGCACTCTACTGAGTCTCGTTCAAATACACTTTTAAGTATCTTTGAAAAGACTGTTGGTGGAAGTTCTGACGAGGGCCATACGAGAAAAAAAGAGCTTTTTCAACCGCAACGAAATTTGAGTTGTCTTTTTAAGTATATCTATTTTACACCAATAAACGCTCAGCTTAGGCAAACATTGCATCGAATGACTTCGGTAAAAATCTTCAGTCCCTAACAGTAATGGTTCTTCACAGCATTGTAAGTCTTTTGTTGCAAGTATCCCAAAGTAATGATCAATTTTATCGAAAATGATAAATGACTCCGATTCCACACTTTACCGCGTCATAATTATATAACAATGAGTGGCAGGTGTCTTTCTGAGGATCGCCAGTGGTGGTACTTTTTGGCCATTTATCCTACATATCAATAAAAATCAGGTGACTTAAGCCGAGCGGGGGATCCAGCGAACATGAGAAGAGGGGGCACGATTTGGTTCGACCTAGAGTGTAGCTACACCGCTCAAAAGATAAGCTCCATAGCGTATCGGTGCAACGTGCATAGAATGGACTAGCCTTCCCCAATACCTCTATCCCTTTCAAAAGAATCTGACTTTCAATACATCATCAAAAAAGAATAATAATCACACCCATAAAATTTAGCGCGGGTCCAACGCTGCAGTTGGCATACGGAAGCCTCGTTTGGAGTGACGTGTAGTTGGTCACACCTAGAATGCAACTATTGTAAAGTGCTTCTCCTTTGACGGTTGCAACAAAATAACCTTTTGGCATATAGAAGTATTACTGCAAATTTCAGATTTTGATTTATTGAATTGTGAGGAAAAAATATGAAAAATCGGAACAAAACTGAATGTGTCTTTAATAGAATCGCAATTTGACATGCTTTTACATCGTAAAATAGAACTGCTTTAGAGACACGCTAGTTGTTCTTAAACAGGAATACCAAACCCGCAAACTCGAGGGGGTGTGAAAACTCTGATTTGGAGAGGGCAAGGGAAAAGGTTAAGAACTATCGGAAATTATTGCTATTTTTATCTATGTAAATGTATTGTAATAGTACGTGTCTTGAAACGTTAAACTCATGTTGACTCGCAGTCCGCATACTCGTTGTGTAAACAGACACTTTGTTATAGATTGAATAGTTCTCGGTAATTGCCTGTGCAGTTTTTGATCAGTAACGCTCGAGAATCCTCGTTATCGGACACCAGGAAACTCACGAGTGCATTTGACGCCATAAGCGTTCCAATCAGATATCTATCTGTAATTGTCATAGTTTTAGAATTTCCTGTACTCTACTTTTGAGTATCTTTTCTACTCGATATGAATGAATGCATGTGATGTAGCCCACGTAGGATGCAATTAATTGAGTATTATTTTTCTTATAAAAGTTTGAATCGTTAGTTGCGAATTAGAGAGAAAGAGAGAGAATTATAAGAAGAGTATGATAAGATATGTAGATTGTCAAGCTGATCGCGGATCAAATATTGTTACTTAACATAGATTTACTGTAATTCACTACTTGTAAATACAGAATATATATAAGCTTATTGAACATGGTATAAAAAGAGCTGACGCGATCGCCCAAGAAGACCTTAGAAAAGCAAAACCATCATCTGAACAACAAACACTGGCTCTTACTACAACCTACAACCCCAATAACCCCAACATCTTCCCTATAGTTGAATCCTCATTACAACAACTCAAACGCTCTTCTAAGATGAAGGCTGCCCTCGACAAAGTAAAAATAATTAATAGCAAACGTCAGCCACCCTCCCTTGAACGAATTCTTTGCAAACCAGACTTTCTTGACAGATGTAAAATAACAGTTTCAAAATGCGGAAAAAACTGTGTCTGTTGCAATTATTTAAAGGAAGGAAAACACCACAAATTTAAAAACTCGGTTGACTCTTATGAAATCCGTACCCCGTTTGATTGTAATAGCTCTAATCTAATTTATGTTATTGTATGCTCGACTTGTAAAGAAGAATATATAGGACAGACCAG
>JAAAKL020005885.1:0-18707 GCA_010016065.2 Carybdea cf. marsupialis auct. non (Linnaeus, 1758)
TTAGTTAGTGTGTTAGGTAGTTAGTGAGTTAGTTAGTGTGTTAGGTAGTTAGTGAGTTAGTTAGTGAGTTAGTTAGTGAGTTAGTTAGTGTGTTAGGTAGTTAGTGTGTTAGTTAGTGTGTTAGTTAGTGTTTTAGTTAGTGAGTTAGTTAGTGAGTTAGTTAGTGTGTTAGGTAGTTAGTGAGTTAGTTAGTGTGTTAGGTAGTTAGTGAGTTAGTTAGTGAGTTAGTTAGTTAGTATGTTAGTTACTTTGTTAGTTAGTTAGTGTGTTAGGTAGTTAGTTAGTGTGTTAGTTAGTTAGTTAGTTAGTTAGTTAGTTAGTAAGTTAGTGTGTTAGGTAGTTAGTGAGTTAGTCAGTTTGTTAGTTAGTTGGTGTGTTATTTAGTTAGTGTGTTAGTTACTTTGTTAGTTAGTTAGTGTGTTAGTTAGTTAGCTAATTCCTTAGTTACGGTTTGCTTGTTTCAAGATTTTGTGACATTTGCCGCAAGTTTGGACAATCCACAATTTGAACAGTTTTCATCGATGAAACATTACTGTGGAAGCCCTACACAGTTTTGCAAGTAAAGCGGCGGTTGCCGTATGGGGCATGCCTAAAAGTTTCAAGGGGGTGCCGCAAATAATGTGGGACTCCGTTTAGTTTTGTCATTGTACAAAGAGTGCTATACTCTGCAGTCGGTTTCAACATGTGAGATCAAGAACTGCCTGAAGAGCTGGGGATGTTAGGAGAACATTATAATAGATTTTAAAAATTATTTGCTTGTATAGCAAAATTTTCTCTGACGCTTAGAACCATACTGATATTTCTTGGGAAACGCCCTTTTGGGGGTGCGATACAATTATTTCATCAGGTTTTAATTTTTTACTTCTTTTAAATTTGTTGAGTACCTCAACGGATTACCTAAAGCCATCAGTGCTCTTACTGCGTTCGATGTTACTTTAAAACCTGACAGAAAAGTAGATGAAGTCGATTTTGAAAGTGGACACACACTTGTCAAAAGTTCAAGCCCGTGAGTTGCTTGATCACGGCAACGTTGAAGTAAACCTCTACAGTAGCGATTTCGCTTTCAACTTTGGTGTCAACTTAAAAACTAAATGATGAAAAATGTCTCGCTATATTTTGCGTTTCCTTCGACTATCGACTGGCAAATTCCATGAAATCATGCGATGCTGTTCCCATTGTGCGGCGAGAAACATTGGGGTGTTATGTGCAATTTTTTGCCGGTTAAAGCCACAAGCATCGCACGAAAAATGCTTTCATCTGTGTGCAGTTCTGGAATAAAGTTTGATCTCCAGTTAAAGCAGTTGTAGGCGTATCGACACAAGTAGTATTATGGAGCATGCGCAGATAATAAAAGGGATACCTCGGCGTAGGACGTTACGGTTCGCCATATCGAGGCTGAAAGTTTCATGAAGGCAACTTTTTGACCTAGTAAGCTTGTTAGTCAGAAAATGAAAATGGCGAACCCATGGGAAGGTCGACGTACGTTTGGAGTTCGGTCGCTCTGTACCAATTTCGTGTGCTGTTTTGGTTTGGAAGCCAATGCGTCCGCTACGGAAAATAGTAACGTATATTGTCAGTCGGGCCACTGTTGCATTTCTGATTGAAGATCATATCGTGATGGCGTGATGATGTACTTCGTTTCCTTTAGTATTTTATCGGACGTATTACTTGAGATCCTCTCTTTTTGTCTGCCCAAAATATACAGTTGAGTAAATGATCTCCTTTGGCCGTATAGTTATGTCAGGTATCTTGAAATCCCCGGCGCGTTTTAGTGGGGAAGCCACTCAAATTTGGGTAAAAATTTACATAATAAAAACGTGAGATGTACCCGTGAGCCAACCCAATTAAGTTATGGAATACCGTTATTAGTTACATTTTTGTGCACACCTGAAGGGGCTATTCTATTAGCACGTTGCGTGATTATGAGGCTTGCGTGAGCGTGACACTACTTACTAGATGTCCCAGTTGCCACGCCTTCTCCAAGACACGCAACGATCTTTGTTTTGCTGTTTTTCCTGACCTCACGATTAAAGGTTGTAGAAACAATGAGCTATTGCAGCATCACGTATCTTATTCACGTGCGATAGTAAAGCCCTCTTGACCTGTACGCTCGTGATTCGAGAACATGGTACTTCTGCAATAATCGCTGTTGGGCAGAAACAGGGGGTGGGCACGTACATTGTAATGTAGAAGGGGGCACGTACATTGTACTGTAGAAGGGGGCACGTACATTGTGTTGTAGAAGGGTGCACATACATTGTGTTGTAGAAGGGGGCACGTACATTGTGTTGTAGAAGGGGGCACGTACATTGTGTTGTAGAAGGGGGCACGTACATTGTGTTGGAGAAGGGGGATACCTTGGTCACAAGCAGTAACTAAAACCCTTTATTTTGGTAAAGCTTTGCTTTTCATACAAGTAAGAACCACCGTCGATAACAGTGTTGCATTGATTTATCAGACCCACGTCATCACTCTCGAACAAGTCTGTGTCTTTGATCGTGTCAACAGTCGTCAGGAAGTACTTCCATTTTTTGTTGTAAAACTGTTCTTTGTGGTATCAGTTTCAAGCGTCCCGACTCATACAATTCTTATGGGTAACGAGTTGCGGGAGTTTTGGAAACCTATTCCAGTTGATAAGACCAGGCGTGGGTAACCTTTCTCAGGCGAGGCTCCGGATCAGCGTCCGGCAAAAATTCGTTGTTCGACTGACTGTGAAGAGGGTTTTGACAAATAGGGGTATATGCTGTTTGTCATAAAATGATCCGTAGAAGGAGCGTGCAAGAAATCGTAGATTTGTCGCTACTTGTGTTCTTTTTATAGGTTAATGGTTCGAGATGTTGTCGGGCGTTGTAAGTACAGGATACGGACATAAATTTTCAAGGCTGCACGAGCCATGTTTTTTGAAATTAATCAAAGTATTCATTATTTTTGATCGAAGTAAAATGTACCGTGACTTACAGACACAGACTGGAGGGACTGCGTCACTCCAAAGAATTTTCTATAGCTTCTGTACTCATAATCCTGAACAGCACTTATGTCAATTTTTATTTTGATTATTTATAACATGGCAGACCATGGACGTTTGTCATGCAGGCATGCTCATGTAGACTGTCCATATTCCAACAGCACATTATCTCAGTTATAGTTGTTTGTTGGATATAGCAGTAAATTGTGTAAAACAATGTGCATGTGAATTTATGTTATGTGATCATGGGGAGGAAGGGGGCAGGGAATGGGATATGTGTGTGCCCTTATTCTTATTGAGCAATACATCAAGTAGATGCTAAAGGAATAGAAATTGTGTCAGCGCAACTGTTAGATGTTTCTCTGTCCAGAGGGCAGCACCAGGGGGTATCGGGGTGCCGAGCATTATTGAGGAGAGAGGATTTGTGTTAATCCTTATTGAAAAGATGTTAGAGAAGTTGAAAAATTAGCATCACTTGTACTCGATGCCGTTACCAACGCACTGGTGGAATATGCACTACCAACTGAGCTAGTGGATCATGTGATAGAGAAACTCAATATACTATTACCACATTTTACCTAAACGAATTGGTAAAACACACGCCGCGAGTGCATGGGTCACCCAATTCAAATGCAGATCCTCGCAGATTCTCAAGTTTTGGAGTATCTTTTCTTTACGAATTATTTGAAGTACTGTCTTTTCAATAATACTTTTTTATTTAATTCTTCACTCAATAAATGGCAGGGTTGCCACTTCTAGGTATTGAGTTACTATACTATACTGGAGCAAAGAGCATTGAAGACCGGATGCCTTCCTGACGACACCAATGGCTCTCTCGCGATTTGAACCCTGACCATCCTGACCCTCTTGATCTGAAGGCAAGGAATTTATCCACTAGACCACGGCTACTCTAATCTTTGTGCCTCCTCCACTATTTCTGTGGTGTTACCACCCTGAGACATACGCGTTTTTGATTTTGAAAATAATTTTTCGTATTGCATGGAAGGAGTAACGTGAACCACTACACAGACCGTAACTGCGAGCTTTGAATTTTCCCCTTCGTTAACTTCAAACGTTAGTCAACTACCAAGTATTAAAAGCAGTAAATAATAGCACTACCATTTTGAGGATTGTAGTATCATTGTGTTTCGTTCTTCTTCTCGTTGCCTTGTAGTGCGATCCAAAACCGATATGATGGTACCCTGTGATATTCTTTTACTACGTGGATCGTTGATTGTGGACGAGTCGATGTTGACAGGCGAATCAGTGCCCCAGATGAAGGTGAGCGCGCGAGAAAACTATTATGTAAATGTATTCTGTCAATAAGATGATGAGTACAAGGACACAATGGAAGAGACAACGCCCCAAAGGAACCATTTTTACAACGTTTCTCCTGTCATAAAGCTTCTTCATGTATGTTGGAAATTGTCTATTATAGTATAAGGATTTGTTTAAGACGAAAGTATTTTCAAAGTACAGTTTCCATTTAGGTATTTTTTCTTATAAGCGACAGTCGACTCTCGATATCTTGGCTATTGTTTGTCTCCATTCCAAATAGATCCTTCAGTCCTTTGATGTTACAGACTTAGAAATGCTCCCAGTACCGCAAGTCTCAATATCTTGAATTTTCCCCAACAGATTTTCCAGTCCCGGGGCCAGTTTTGTCTTATTAACGCAAACTTTAGAAAACCATAAGTAAGGTTTTCCATTTCAAGACTGTAGATTCAAATTATCCTAAGACAAGCTTTACAGAAAATGTAATTCCAGTGTTGTCATTTACCATAAGGTTTATTGTGAATGTTTAAGGGCCAGGATCACTTGTAAAATATAGATACTTAACCTTTTTGGTATTTTGCACCTCCCAAGACGTTTGTAGTCGTTACGCCATTGCTAGGTAAATTGGCAAAATCCGCAAATTAGCAGCTTGTCATGGTGCAAACATGTCAAGCAGGCACTGATTGGAACGTCGTACTCTAAGTTACAACTGTTGAAAGTAAGGTATAGACTATGTAGCCTATCAGTTGGTATCTACCTGATCGATAATGCACACAAACCTTTAATAGGTGCCAGGTGTTTGCCACAGACAGTTTCCAAGCAAAGAGGGTCATATCACCCTTTTTGAACGTAAACTAAGGACTGTTATGACGACGCAAGCGTGTTACTTACAAAAATGTAATAAAAATTGGGCAATAAACATTTTCAGGTTGGTTGCTAGACGTAAACCTTACTTTTAGAGTTATTTGAAAATTCTCCCACTTATGAGTTTAGTTGCGGATGCAAGTCCTGTGTATGTCCGGAGAGTTGTACGTTTTCATGTGTAATGCGGAGCTCACACAGCAAACCTTCCTGTTTTTCTTGGTTTTCCTTGTCATAAGCTTGGCAAATTTGTGTCTTTATGTTTCATCAAGTGGTGTAACGGCAAGCCAACGAAGCACCTCATTGATTTGAAAAGGTTTGGTTTGTATGATGATTTCTTGCAAATTTTGGAACTCTTATTCTGTGTAAAGATGTAGGCTGCACCTTTCTCTCGCAACTTGTTACGCTATGATGTGTTGGCCATTTCTATTACCAACTTTGTCTTCATTGTTGATTATTTTTTCTCGTACTCCCTTTATGGGGTTTAGTCTTTACGATCACGTGTAACAGGTGTCCTGCGTGTTATTTTAACCTGTCTTTATATTACTGATTCGAAGCAAATACTTCTAATGTCAGGATTATGACGGCGGTTACTGAGATACCGTTCCTAGCTCATGTGGCACTAGCCATCTTTTGTAATATTTAGTTGTTACCTTATGGAATTATTTTCCATTTATCTATTCAGGAGCCTATCGAAAAGCTGAAATCAGAGGAGAGCTTTGATTTAGGTGGATATGGAAAATTGCATTGCCTCTTTAGCGGTACAAAAGTTGTGAATCATACTCCACCACCAAAGGGGGCCATGGGCTTAAAAGGTATGGATGAAATTCATTTGGTTTAAGGTCGGACTGAAGAGAAGTCAGATATAACAGTTAGGCAGCAGCGTCGACTGTATTAAAGATTTAAGGCTTACTTCGGGTATTTACGGTTCTTTATTGCTAGAATAGGATTGCTGCACTGTAAATCTGTTCTGTTCAACATGGTAGACTAAAGGAAGAGTCAGCCAAAAATATCGCCTTTAGGTACATCGCTAGAAAAATAGATATGCATCGCTTTTATGAACCGGAAGCTGAGGCATCCGTTCGAAATGCACCCTTTCAGACTATAGACACAATTACAATGCACTGTAACAACAAGATTTTGAACATAGGGTAACTTGAAACGAGGTTAAAGTGAAAGCGAGGATGACTTTTTGTAACAATAGCAATAATCATGTATTGCTCACTTAGATGTGGTAGTTGCGTTGATGCTGCAATGACTTGTGGAAATATGAAGTGACCTGTAAGGTTGGCGCAGGTTCTATTACTACTTGCCGCCCATCGTTCTTTTCTGTTGAAAGTTAAAACAGCAGCAATGACGTAAGTGCAGAATTTAAGAAGTATCATGCATTTATGGCCTATCCAGGAGTCGAGTCTCCATCCTCTAGAACAAAGGGCAAGTGTGTTGCCCGCCGGAACACCGCACCCCTCTTCCTTGATCAGCTCATTTCTAAGAGAATTCTCTTCACTAAGATGAGAGGAGTTCACATATTCGGCTTTGAAGATACCAAAGAAATAGGTCAACCACCGGGACTCTAACCCTCGATCCAGGCATTCGGGTCACGCGTTCCATCATGTATTTTATAGCTATCCAATATCTATTCAAGTACGTTTCTCAAGTTCTGTCCTCTTGATAATGTGTTACAACTTTCAGTGGACTCCGGGTAAATTAGTGGTCCGGATGACAGTCCTACGATGTTCCAGGGGCATGGCTGAGAACTTTGGTCTGCACGATTGCGTACAGCTAGCTATCAATGGCCGCTGGTAGAGGATTGTTAGTGTGTATAACGACAGAGAAATAGAGTTTGTAGCCATCCGGGTCATGCAGCTCATGTTGAAGAGCGCATTCCGGTAATAGGGTCGAGTCCCTATGGTGAGTTATATTTCTCTGATATATTTCAAAACAAATAAGCTTGTATGTACTTTATATTTCGGCGTTTTTTCTCTTGCAAATTCAATTATTTTTGTATTTCTTTATTTGGTTACTTGTTTGATAATTTGTCTTGTGACTGTTTGATCCCTTGTTTATTTCGTTAGTTATATATAACTATTTATTTATATGTTTCAATTTTTCACTTCTATTAATTGTTTTTTTTACCTTCCTCATTGATTGGTTTTCCATTCATTGGTTTTTATGGATGCGAGGCTTAGCTTTGCCTTTACTAGATTGCAACTACTTACCACTTAGTATACTTACAGCAGATGACATCTCTTGTGACGACATTACATTTCAATCCTTTGGAATGTATGAACAATGATATGCAAATTCAAGGTTTTTGATGGGCATCAGTAATGCACGTTTCACTCGTGACCATTTGAATTAAATCCAACTTCGTGACCACGAAAAGACATTACCGCATGCAATTTGTGCTAGGAATGACCATTGAGGTCAACAATAAGTTATATTTACGTCCGTGTCCATTGGCACGTTCGCGCGTACTTAACCCATTGGCTTTTGTGATACCTAGAAACCAGCCTCCTTGATTACACGTACATTGGGTCGAGTTAGCCTTGCGAGTAATTAAGTCGAAACCTCCCTTTCAAATAGATCACAGTGAGGCACGGATTCATAATCCGATAACGCAGATGCTGATTGGAAGCTCTTGGATTACATACTCTCCACGAAAATAAAAATGTATTTGGATGTATTGTGGCGGTCTCATTTTGATCCACCTGAAGGAAACAGGTTTCTTTTGCAATCTTTTTAGTTTCACTTCTATTCACATGAAGGAAACAGGTTTCTTATGCAATCTTTTTAGTTTCACTTCTATTCACATGAAGGAAACAGGTTTCTTTTGCAATCTTTATAGTTTCACTTCTATTCACATGAAGGAAACAGGTTTCTTTTGCAATCTTTTTAGTTTCACTTCTATTCACATGAAGGAAACAGGTTTCTTTTGCCATCTTTTTAGTTTCACTTCTATTCACATGAAGGAAACGGGTTTCTTTTGCAATCTTTATAGTTTCACTTCTATTCACATGAAGGAAACAGGTTTCTTTTGCAATCTTTATAGTTTCACTTCTATTCACATGAAAGAAATAGGTTTCTTTTGCAATCTTTTTAGCCTCACTTTCACCTTTGATGCATTAAAGAAAAGACACGTCTAAGATTAATTTGGAGGTATCATCATGATCTAATAAATGTCTTCTTCAGAAATATAGTAACTAATAATTTGCCCTGGGAAATGCCTTCTTATTTTCTCCAAATTTGTAGAAATACTGCAGTGGCTTTAAAGACGTACTACCTTCCAATCGTGCGAAAGGTCCTAATGAAACACTTTCAATCTTCCTTAGTTCATAAAATTGTTTATCTGGCTTCAAATAATAGGGTTTTTAAATCAAATATTTCAAATTTACGAGGAGCGCATGTCTGTCTCCAATTTTGACTAAATATGTCTATTAAATTATAAAGTGCAACGAGTGCGACATTTTGTCGAAATTGCGGTATTTATGGCATCTTATGTAAGTACTCTACTGGTATACTTGTGACCTTTGTTTCGATTTTGGTCTGGTAATAAGTTCTTTTATGGGAATTATAGAACTTATCTGTTTGTATATGATTTGTTTGTAGGGTTCAATGGATTTTAATGATATTTTTTTATATTTGAAACTGCTTTGATATGAACAAAACATGTTTGGAGTTATACTAGAGAAACAGAGAAGGTGTGCCACCAACGACCAGAACTGCGAGAGGGGGATAGGCGGAGTTAGAGGTCCGCGGCCCACAAAACTTTTATTCTATGAATAGATAGCATTAGGCGTTTCGCCCAGAAACCTACTGAGGCCCGGTGCTATGATGTATCCCGGGGCCGCCCTGGCTCTAGACGGCCCTGCCAGCGACCAATCAGCCATTTATTCGTGGCGAGCGCTCAAACAACTGAGCTTAGTAAGCCCCGCTGATAACATGTCTTATTTCTCTAGTCGCCATATTCCCTTTCAACACTCCATCGGAGGACATGCACATCCAGCTTTACTCATTGAACCTTTTGTAAAAGCTTTGTAAACAAAATACGACCAAATTTTAACGTTCGTGAAGTTCTTGTTTGTGTGTTCACTATAACTGTCAGCTTTACTTACTGTATTCTTGAGAATGACATGATTTTTATTTTCGTGTGAACAGCTCCGGATAATGGTTGTGTTGGTTACGTGTTAAGGACTGGATTCAGCACTTCTCAGGTATGGTTATAGTTCATAACTTGAAATTTGCGTAATTTGTGTTGTTGCCCCGGGTGCAGTTTACCTTAAATTAGGCAACATCGTGTTGCTACACGCACGAGACCATTATCGTGACAACAGTAGTTAATCCACTGATAGCGTGAACAAGGGAGGTGATGGGATTGGTGGTGACACTGTTGCAGGGCAGTGTTGAGGGCTAATAGGGAGAGCATTATGCGACAGAGGAGCCTCAGGAATTCTCAGTAGGATTTTCGCAAACAGGTCAATCAGGTATCAATGATCCAATTAGTAAGTGATGAACGCACTTTGACCGCATGAAACATAACGAAGGGATGGGCACGAAGACTGAAACTTCAATATCCTGAGCGTGAATTTATTTCTGCGTGCATGTAGTTCAATAACATCAGGTCCTTTGAAAGAAGGAAAATATACCATAACTTTGTTTCGGCAAGATTATTTGCTAAACTGTTGTTTACTTCGTTTCCAAGGCGACTTGACATAAATAATGAAACTGAGAAGTTTTGTGCTCTTAATCACAGTGTACCTTTTAGTTTTTGTTTTATTTTATGTAATCCTTAAGACCTAAAGTAGAGAAACCCCTTCATGATTCGGTGTCGCACAGCAGTCGAATGGCAAACAGTTTCCCAAACTCTTGGTTGCCCTTCTCTAAAATTGCCAAATTTCAACCGGAAGATATTTCATATATTTTGATCCAGCTTCTGGTTCCTCTATTCGAGGTACCATTCCCCAAATTAAGTTGTATAGTCCGATAAAGGCTTTTCAATGATCGCGTGCAGCTATTGACTTTTTCATTCCACCGGGGAACCTACCTTTATTGCGAAGGGCATCCACCGAACGTAACCCTTGTCCAAAGTATCTGGACACCCTGGACACAGCAACCCAGGAGACACAGTGAGCTGCAATATTGATCTGACCCCACACCCCACAGGATTCGTTGAGCTTATTGAAGATTTTGCCAGCAATAAGGCCCAGCTTACGTAAGTTTTGTGTTAGATAATAGTGGTTCTAAGTTGGTGAAAGCACGTATTTATGGAAGTTAAAATTGTCTGCAACTATCTGTGTCTAAAGGTTTGAAATGGAGCTGATTTAATGGGAAGCGTAGGTAGCAGAAATAAGTAAATCAATCAATCTAATTATCACATAGGTTTCTATGTCTGTCCGATAAGGAGGAATACGTTTCTGGATTCCAACCACTAGTGGATAACTTACCAGACGTGGCCGTCGTGTTCCATGTGAAAGGAAAGTGTGATTTCACGATTTTTGAAAATGTTTTAATTATGGAAAAAATACTCAATTTCATGTTGCCCTATTAGTAAGAATATCAATGGCCAAATTTGAAAGTGTTACCCTTTCCCAACACCGAGATATCAGGTTTCAAAGTACTGGATTTCGAGGGTAGCCTATTGCCCAGCCAGAGTGAGCAATGCCCTGGGGGAGAGAGCACATTTACAGGGGTGATCTCCCGTTGCCTTCTCCGACCGGTAGTCTTAATATCAGGCTAGGCGGGATCCGAACCCACAACCTCTGGCATACGAGTTCGATTCCTTAGCCACTAGACCACGGTGGCTCTCAATATTGACTTAATGAAGGAAAAGCATCAACTCTCTACATTGTCATCAAGAAAAAGCTTAATGCAAATTTTGTAAAAAAGACGAATTTTATTTGTAAATTTATCATCATTATCATCAGCGAACGACAAGGAGGCCAACGAGATGGTGGGGCGACACTTAGGAGCGAATGTTGGGCAGATTATTTGGGCTTTGAAGGCAAATTTCGATTTAGCCAACATAGGTATGGTCATAGGTTCATTTAATTGAGAATAGATTTTGAAATTGTCAGGAATTTCGAATGAATAATTAAGAGGTCTTAATTGAGCTGGTTTGTCTTCACTACCAACTTCAGGTACAGTTTTATGGACTTGAAACCCTTTTCCTTTTTGAAGTAAATTTATTCGTAGTGGAAGATAGATATATATGATCACAACACAGAAATAGATTAATGGATCAAGTAAACAATTTAACAATTCAGGAAAGAAATACATAAACAGAGAAATAGATCAAAGCGAACAGATGCCTAAAATTATGATAAATGTTCACACTTAAAACAGATATTCAGTGAACTTGAAACCACGATATGCTATGTTAACCATCCACGTTTTCATCAAGCCGTAACCCTCCTCGGCTATACGTGTTTATCGACCGTAGTTTATCAGCAAATGCCGGCTTCCAAACCGCTGTTGCTACCATTTTGCTTCGTGACCGTGTCTTTTTCCCCAAATGACACGCCTGTAAGAAGTGCTGCCTCTTCTTAATTGCCGTCCATGTGGCTAAGCTCTATATATTTGGAACTGCAAAGGTTCAATGCTACCTGTAAGGATTGGCTGGCTTTCTCTTTTTATTCAGGTTTAGCAGGTCGAAAACTCGTTTTCTGTGGCTACTGAGAGTATTCGAGCAGCTCTAAGGTTATCGTCGGCCTTGTGTGTGCTTGGTTACGTAAGACTGTTAAGGTTGATGTTCTTTGCACGTGAAACGAAAGCTAATGTGTGATTGTAGCCTTGAAGCTATCCACGGAGTAGGGTTGACAGCATTTGTGATGTAAGGATTATGTTATAGCATTATTTTGCGTATGGATGTCTAATAGCTGCCGAGGCATCGGCTCACGGTATCCAGGTATTTTGAGGTACTTTAAAGACAATAACCGGGCGTTTGCATTGCCTTGTTGAAAACACACCAGGTCGTGGTTTTCCGCTGAAGTCATAGCCTTTAGTGATGCATGTCTTCCCCCAACTTAAACCTCCTACAGCCTCATTCATAATGCAATAGCACCATCGACGTTGTCACTGGTTAGGAGTGGGTTGATCAGTTTTGCCAGCTGCCTGCAAAGTGCTATGGTGCCCAGGCAATTATAGTAAGACTTAGAGTAGACTGTCTTTTAGTTTATCACAATAGACTTCCGAAAATTATGTTTTTCGAGAATACTGGATTCTTATTACGTAACTATCAAACTCCAAGAAGCATATTACCGGGCTAAAACAGCAAGTAGTGACCGTTTAAATATGTCTAAATGTTTGCAGGGTCTTTGAAAACATTGCGAACGTCCATCACTTCGTAAATTGTGAGTCTGATTCAAGGCTTCAATAGCAAGGCTTTGATAGAGATGGCGTAGACTTTTAAAGAACGTGTTCCGATTGTTGTTCAAGGCATCATTCTCAAATTTTGGGAGATAAAAATTACAAGGAGTTTAGTTTCTTTTCAGTCTTTTCATTTTGATGTTGACACAATACTCTAGCCTGTTTTTTTGGAATTCATGATTTGCGACAGTAACTTTTTTTTTAAGAAGAGAGGATTTGAAACGATACGTTTTGAAAAGACGATGCTTAGCATCTGTGTCTTTGGCAGCCGTTCCATGCTCAAATTACATGGGAAATGGAGCACTGATCTCTAAAAATGACTGGAACGAGCTTCCCAACGTTTCTAACAGTACTTCTAACGAGTACTGCCCACATTTGTTAAAAGAGCACGGGAAAGTCCGCCATGTTACGTAACATTGTTTATAAGCTTTATGTGATAGGGACTGAAATGGCGTCCAGCGACTGACCTCACTTTTGAGACAGAAGACGCTCGATGGCAGCGTTTTTTAAAGATCAGTGGCTTGGAGGCTGGTCTCCAAATTTGCATATAGCTGGATAGCGATGTTCACCGTTAGAGAATTGGGGCTAATGGAGCGTCTAGCAAAATAGAGTTGGGATGGCATATGCCACGATGGCGTTCGTCACTACTTCGAACTCCGAGGATTACATCCTTTACAAGTTTTTTCCCAGCAGCTTTACTTTTAACGTAGTTGTGATCTTGGTATATTTCTTTTAGAAGGTGTTCCTTTCTTGAATGTGTATTCGTATGCTCCTATCCCGACGATGACATGTCCTCTATTTCTCTTTTCAAAATGTAATTGTGTTATAAACAGACCAATTACAAATTTCAGTGATTGACCAGTGTTTAGTTACAAATACTTTTACCAACACTTTTTATCTTTTAAATATGTTTTCTACTCTGAGAAGAGCATTTCTAATGGATGTCATTGATATCGATGCATGAGTGTTCAACTGTTGAATTAGCTAGTAACCTACGCACTATATTATTGTGAAAGCAGCTAAACAGTCGCAATTGCTGTTTTCTTTACTTTAATGAACCCTTGTTCGGTCTCTTGTAAAGATGAACCGAGATAGTTACACTCTTGTTTGCCCACGATCACCAGTCTCTTCCTGAAGAGGAGACAGTACTCGTTCTGTGCCTGAAATGTTTCCAGATTCATTCGTGCATTTCCATTACAATCAGGAAAATCACAATGGTATTTTTAATTTATTGCAACCTTTACTTGCTTTTTATCCTAAATGTTTGTAGTGTCGCCATTGTTATCAAAGGGACGCTTTAGCTCCCTATTAAAGTCCTTTTCTTCCAAGGTGGGTCCCACATTTATTCCTTACTTTCTTCTAAGTAAGAATATCAGGCCCGAGGTCCAGGTTGGCTAGAAGTCATTTCCTTGCTCTCATTTCCTTGTTTACATGAAAACCAAAACTGAACAATCTAAGATCTCAACCACCGTTGCATTGCTACCCACAATTCAATATCAATGACTTAGCGACGCATGGAGTCATAAGATCAACAACGAGACGTTCCATCCCGTGATTGACCATTAGCCGTCTCTAAGCCGCTAAAATGGTCCATGGACTAGATTAACATTTAAAATCCAAATCTTCTTTCCCGCCCTACAGCTGAAGACAAGATAAGGTGTTCCATATCTCTTTTGATTATAAAGGCCGTCTCATACATTCAAGATAGGCATGTAGTATAAGTGACGTTAAAATTCCTCATCCTTCACCTCATTATTGAAGGATTCAACGTCGTCCCTAGAAGTAAGATAAACAGTAAGGCGTCCCATATGTACGCAGAATATCAGCTATGAGTCAGAATCTCAGGAAGGCACGTGGTCTACTTGACACACCGACATTTCTCGTCCCGTACTCCTCCCCGTCGGATTCGAAGACGCCACGCCACGCCACGCCGCACCCCTTCGTCCAAATACTAGATATAAGATGTTCGATACCCTTCTAGATCATTAAACTTTTGAGGCAGGTGACGGCGAAATTCTTCACCAGGAATTCAACTTCTTTATTAGCATACTTGAGCAACAGACCTTTAATTATTTCAAGACAGCTGATATGGATTCACAGTTAGAAATACTCCACACCATTTTATTTTGCGAATGAGAAAAATATTTAGTCTTCTATACCCAAAATCCGTTTTTTTCTGACTTTTTCCCCATGGCAGTATCTTCCTTGGTAACGCGTCACCGAAGATGAGGGCTGGCAAATGCAAATTTCGTATGATATTTTTGTCAACATAGAATAAAAGTCTAGACCCCTTTGGCCTAGATAGATTCACTTTCTGCAGATGTTTATGCCGCCGTTGTGACTTAACTACCTACAAAGTTATACCATCTCTTCGAAAATAGACCTTTTTCTACTGATCAACATAAAACTTTTCGTCGCACACAATTACACAATACTTGGAGAAATTGACAGTGTACCCTTTACAACGTGATACTTTCGCTTCCATTTATGTAACTGTTCGAGTTGTCATTGGCAACGTGTGAAATCTGACTTCAGATACTGCGCAAAGCCTCATCTACGTCTTCAGTTTGTTTTGTTTCATATCAGACTAAGTCTGCCACTATTCAACAACACTATTGAAGAGTTAATGCTATTGAAGCAGAACGGTGTAAATATGGATAGACGTTACCCAGCTTTGTGGTTTTAAGATAAAGCATTACAACTTTGCGATAGACATGAGCTCTGAATTAAAACCATAAGTAGAGATAGACCTGATCTCTGGGTCAGGTTGAAATAGGTATCGATTGCGCTTGGCATATTTACATTAGCGAAGGAGAAACGGACAGACCGGTAGCACGCGGAAGCTCATCGGATGTGTGAAAAAACATCACAAAACAAACAAAAAAGTCAACAAACAAACATTATGAGAAACAGATTATGTACATTTAAAAGAGTATATAATATACATATGTGTAATTCTTTAAGACAGCAGAACTAAACCCAGTAAAATGCTATATAGAACAACAAAAATTACCAGCAGCCTGTTAGAAGTTGATTAGTATTCTAAACTTACTGTTTCTTCATTATGGCCATTATAAGCATATACATGTACACAGATAGAAGATAAAAGACAGCGAAAAAAGAGATTTGCGAGGTGTGAGATTGTACGAGAGCATGTAGTTCCTTCCCTCTTGGGTTTGTTCTTCAGTGGCTGACTATGGCTAATTTAAACCCTATGTATGATAGTAAATACAGGATATATAGATACATAAATAAACACTTAATACATACCCACATATATAAAGGAACAATAAAACACTGGCTCTTGCTCATGGCGTATATATATGTATACAATTCAAAACATCAAACAAGACATTAAAACAAGCTGTCGAGCTTTCCGCTCTTCGTCAGGTCTACATAACGTAGTCAACCTGGGGCGTAGTTAAGCAATAGATGGTTTAATTAAAATAATGCTCTACATTAATAGAAAGATGGTGTGCTATCTATTTACAATCATACCTAAGGCAGAGATAAAAGATGATAAATACAATTGGGACAGTTCACTGTCAATCAAAAACTAAAACCATAACGTATTTACATTAAAACGTAAGACAACAATAAGGATATAATATAAAACAATTGGTTGTTTGCTAAAACGGCGGAATCTCTAGGAAGGGGTGCAAAGCCTATAGAAGCAGTCATGAACTACATAGTATAGAACTCAATAAACATGAAATGCTTACGGCGCTAGCGGGGATCGAACCCAGGATCTCCCACTCTGAAAACAAAGACTTTACTATTACATTTAATAGTGCAATAGTCAGTCGACAATCTGTGGAAGTCGATCCCGAATTCTCACCACCACCATCAACCTAGTTTTTCGTTTCGCTATTAGCTTCATCAGTGCCATTCCATATATATAAGTACTCAGGCAGACACAATAGAAATCGTGAACTACATAGTATAGAACTCAATAAACATGAAATTCTTATATATGTATGTACATATATATATATATACATCACGTAAATTTCGTAGTCTAAGTAATCTCAATTTATGTCCCCTGCTGAGAGGTTATGTCTCTCTTCGGAGTGCTTCTCAGCTTGTCAGGAGACACGAAGACTGATTGCAAAACAAAACGTACGCATTAGGACGACAATGAAAAGTGTTATTTATTTATGTGTAGCAGTAAAGACACTACATGTAGTGATTGCGAGTGACTGCAGTGACCAGGATACTGTAAAAAGAACAAGCTTTTGTCGGCAGGAAAAGGACGAATATACCTTGTAAGCCATATGACTTCTCATAATGTATTTTGATCTCTCCTCTTTGTGCAGAGAGAAAAATGCCAACGTTCTAAATGAAATTTTGATGAACAGTTGATATTGCTTGTCAGGATGGAGGAGATTGTTAAAATACTTACTTCATATATTGATTATATTTATAAACAGCTTTAATTTGAGGTGTTACGATTGAGTAGGGCAAATGATGGATGGTATGAATTGAAGATTTGTAGTTTTAAGCGGACGTAATACTTCGGCGATTCCATAATAACGTTACGCTCCACTCCGCGTGTGTTGTCTCTTTGATCATCTATATGATTTTTTTTTTAATAATGCCGTGGCTAAATGCCGAGGAAACCTACTCCAACATATTAATTTTTTAATGAAATTCGGATAGGTCCCGCCCTGAAAATTTCGCATCTCCTGAGCATCACCGAGTACGCAAGTCTAGTAGCTTTTCGCTTTTACACTTAGTGAGACTCTCTAGCCCCTTCCTTTGTAACGTTGGTACCGTGACCTCTTACAAAGAAAGATATGTTAGTGTTCTGGTCTGGGCTTCAGATCTTCACATATCTTCGAAGTTTGTTACCTAGGGTCAAAAATTTCAAGAACTTTTACCTATAGAGCACGTCTGTATCTAAAGAAAACTTATTATTTGGATTAAACTTAACTCGACCTACTAACGTCGCATTTATAAAGAAAATTCAGCCTCGTCATCCGCATTAACGTATCCTCGTGAAAGACGTAGATTGCAACTACCTTAATCACAGCCCATAAACACCTCCGGTCTCTCAAATCTACTGTAATAATTCTCAGCAAACAGAAACAAACTTCAGCGTTAAGTTTTCGGGACGTATTGGTTGTGGTTTGTCAATCAAATTCGCAAGTCATTAGACATGTTTTCATATTTCTAGAAGCTTTAGTACGAGTTCAACGTTTGCCAGATACCCAGAAATTTGTGTATCAGATATAAAATTCCTTTTATGTCTGCAATTCCTTAACTGTGGTGTTGATAAAAAATTTCAGATATGATTTTCCCTCGTAATTGAATGTGCAACTCGGCCATTCCATAATTTCAATGATGATTGTTGATGGTTTCCCTCTACGTCGTGTCTGTACCATCGTTATTAATTCTTGACTTCGGTTTTCGTTTTTAGTGCAGCAGATAACAGGACCTAATTTTCCTTAAGTGTACTTTGTTGTGGTTAAAACCGACCGATGTAAGAACGAGAACATGCTATAGCTCTCTTAAGTCTAGGAAGAACCGCAGTCGAGCTGTCGTTATGAGATGGTATTGATAGATAAAAGCTGCATAGACAGATGGTCTAGACCAGCTAACCTCTGATTGGTTGATGTCCTGCTATCAAACCTAGCCCCAATTGTGCCTGAACGTCAGGACTAACAGAGATTCTATTCAGATGGACGAATCAGTGCTACGGACAATCGATCTGGAACTGTACACACAATTGCACAATATATTCACTGTTTCATAGTGTACCCTTTACAACGTGATCCGATTGGTTCCATTTATGTAATTGGCGATAACCATTATCGAGCGAAATGACATCTGATATTAGATGTATTTGGGGAATCCCTTTTTCATTCAGTACATGAGTTTTTAGCTGTCATCTGCACAGCGATTGTGAATAACAGCTTTAAGCGAGAAGATTTTTTTGTGCGAATTCAATTACAATGCTTGACTATTATCTGGCACTATACCAACTTACAGTGCTATAAAAGTGAAGCATACCTGTATGTTAATATAGAAAGGAAAAAGAAAGGAAGGATAAAAAGGGACAGAAAAAAGAAACAAGCAAATCAACTCAGCAAATATACAAATATATATATATATATGTTCGATCCCCGCCAGCGCCGTAAGCATTTCATGTTTATTGATTATTTATTGACTAGCCGGATTGTCGACTTTACTATTGCACTATTTAGTGCAATGGTAAAGTCTTCGCTTTCGGAGTGGGAGA
>JAAAKL020005886.1:0-18707 GCA_010016065.2 Carybdea cf. marsupialis auct. non (Linnaeus, 1758)
ACTTTAACACCAGATTTGTAAGGAGCTAACTATACTACTTTGTTCTTGCAGGATCTTCTGGAAAGAGAAAGCAAAAACCAAGACGCAATCGAACAGGAAAAACTGAAACTTAGTAAATTTATGGAGGTAATATCAGAATTTTTAGTCCCAAGCGCTTCCTTACCATAGTGCGGTTGCCGTATCTCGAAAAAGAGCGTGTACTTTTAAAGTGCTGGTAACATTCGCATTAGGAATGTAAAACTTTACGATTCTTTTGGTATCCGATTCGTCTTTATCTTTTTGTCAGCGTTTCTGCAGTTTACAGCTAAAGCTGTCATGTCGTTTTCTCCGCCCAAATCAATCAGGTATGAGATACGTCAAGAGGTACGTCTTTTCATCTTCAGACTGGGAGAAGGGAGAAGTATCCCTTGAATCGAAGCTCAGAAAAGACTACGACTCGTGACTTAAGAAAAAACATATATCATCCATTCTGGTATGGTTTGTTCATTTGGAGTTCATATCAGCCTCACTACCTCATTTGATGAGACAATTCAGCTCTTCTTTCGTTTTCTGCCTTTCTGTCTGACATTAAAGCAACAAAATGCGAAATAAAAAGAACAGCTATACATTTGTTAAAGAACTTGTATTTGTACTAGGGGGTTGGGGCATTAGTTCACGAATCAGCCAACAATTGTATCCACTGTCCTTGCTTCAGAAATAGCATATCTTCTGCAAAAGGTAATGTAAGATATCAAATTAGATTTTATCTAATTTTGAGGGAGGATGGGTTTCTTGTAGTTATGCACACTTTCACCCATTTCCTCACTTCTGTCCAGGAACTAAACCTCCACGTTTTGAGCCATGGAAGCATTTGGTAGTTGGTATAATGGGGTCTTTTTGACGTTGCATTTCCCTTCCAGCGTGGCTTGGAAAACTACTTTTTAAATTCTTTACTCAATACAAAGCCGGGTTGCCACTTTACGTTATTGAGTTACTTTGAAAGGAGTAGAAATATAAAGAATAATAAATATAAATGTGATTACAGAAAAAAAAGGTTTGAACCTGTATATTGTAGAAATCAAGAAAACCTTTATGTTGATAACTTTAAAGCATGAAAGTACTGTGTAGAAGAATTTGGGTGAAGTTAGGCAAATATATAATGACGAATTGCAAGGGCTTTTGCTTCAATGCCTTGGTGATTTTTTTTGGGGGGGGATGGGTTGGGGGTATTTTGGTGGTATACCCGATTTCGATCTTAGCTTATTGCCTTTGTAAGATTATAGTTTTACTCTCATTATTTGTTTCAGGAAAAAAATAATGAAATATTAAACTATAACAATCAGGTAAGTTCCAGTTTGTTAAGTCCGTTCCGTTCAGTTATTTGTTGCATGTTTTCTTATTTTGTCTTTTTCAACATTAAAGTTGTTGAAGGAGTGAATACAGTTTGGGTAATTCAATCACAATCAGTCTGTGCACAAATCATCCTTCTGTTATTTAGTTTTAAATGACGATACCCCATGTTGCGAAACCTGGTTAAAAAGGTTACTATGACAAATGTGCTTGAAAGATGAAATCTATGTAGTTCATTGAGGATCCAACTGTAGTTATTTTGAAAGTGTGCAGTTCGGAGTCTTGGTCAGTTTGGTTTTCGTTTTACCATTGTTGATTCTGCCATTTTATCTGTCATATAGATCTCATGCTGTGTCCAGGATGAGTGGGGTATAGCCGCGAGTGAAAGCGGGAAACGTGAAACGCCCCTGTTCCTGTGTACTCCATTGTAGAGTTACTCACACTAATCCTTGGACTTGACCTAATTTTCAGCCAAAGACTTCCACCCGATCTTTGTCTAGAGGAAGTAGAGGAAGCATTTGAGAAGTAGGGGACACGTTTGAGAAATAGGGGACGCATTTGGACCATTCCCCTCGTCCCGCATTCGGCCCTGGATGTGCTGATGACGTTAATGACAAAACACCATCTTTTCCATGTGTTTATAACGAATATTTACCTTTTGTTGAGTCTGCTGGTGTTTAAGTGTAGTTGGATGGACCAATCAGTGCCCATTGGACAAAAGAGCTTAACTATGTTTGCCAGACCAGTTAGCTGAGCAGTAGTAGGCTTTATTGCACAAGACTAGAAAAGATCATATTTTTAAAAAAAGTTTTAGTTCCTGATTGTAACTTGTAATGGTAGGAGGATGTGTGTACCAACCGTTTGATTAAAACAGGAAAGCTTAAAACACGATCAGTCGGGTGGGATAGTGGTAATAAAGTAGCTGAAGAACCATAAGTAAATATTCTTATTGATGATTGTAGGAATTAGCCTTTCGCAATTTCAGTTAACCCTTTCGCGTCTAGGGGGTCCATATTTGGACCCCCAAAGAAAATCTCTGATAACCTTCCCCTTGTGTCTGAAACCGGTTTGAAAACTGTTAAGTACAGCTACAGAGTAGTATTTCTGTCTAATTGAGTGATTTGATTGGCTAAAACTAGCGTTTCTCAAAAGTTTTTGTCCCTTTCAAAAAGATGATTCTTCGATATTCAGTTTCACGTTCATCATGGCGGATCAAAGTTCAAGTTATCTCTCGCTAGCTCAATAATGTCATCGTAAGGGTAAGAAAATGTTATCAAAAGAGGGAAATTCTTGCTGCTATTTTGAATTCTGATGAGGAAAGTAACATTTGTGAGGATTCTTCAGATGACAGTAGCTCTACAGGCGATTGATCAACCACAACAAATTTCACCGCGAAAAGGAGTCAATCAGCTGATATCGATGAGCCATGTTTCCTTGAGAGTTTGTTGCTTGACAAAGATACTCTTGTTGACGATACTATGGACACTCGCACAACTACTTCAGAGAAATAAGAAGTTGAGGACTAAATAATAGAAGCCAGTTCTTCAATAGTTTGTGGTAGTCAGTCTGACACTTGATGTCGAAGTAAAGGAAAAGTGAGTGTTTACAGCAGCATGGAAGGAGGTACGGTCAGCCCCCAAAGGAGAATAATGTTAGCTTACATAAACGTAAAGGATCTCGTAAAACTCATATATGTACGGAATCCAAGTCATCAAGAAAGGATGGAAACCCAGGCTGGACACTGTTGGATAGCCAATATACCAATCCAAACATGGATTCCCAGTTCACAGAATTTACAGCAGCTAACAGGGAAGCAATGCGGGCAGAGAGTGTACTTGATCATTTTCTGTTGTTCTTCCAGCTTAGCATTATTGACTATATTGTAAGGCAGACAAATCTTTATGCTACCTAGAGCTTAGCACAAAGGAATATACCTGCTGATTTCAGTACAACTAGAGATGAAATTATGGCATTTCTGGCTATAGTCATAGCTATGTGACTAGGAAAATTGCCAGAAATCCAGAACTATTCGAATACAGGGATCGTTAGCATGCCATGGTTTAGATCTGTTATGACAAGAGATAGATTCAAATTGCTACTTCGTTATCAACATCTTGTTGACAATACTAAGCAATAGACAAGAAATGACAAGAATTTTGATAAATTATTCAAACTTGGAGGTTTAGATAAACATCTGGGTAAGAGGTTTTTAGAGGTTTACAAACCAAATCGTTCTCTTAGTATTGATGAACAGATGATTGGTACTAGGGCTCCTAAGTGGTGCACACTATCCCTCCAAGAAATATCCAAGGAGGAAATACTGCTGTTGTACTTACAAGAAAGTAGAAAGCTCAGGGAAGAGGAAGAACACTCGAACAAACAATTTCTGCAATAAGTGTTAGAAATACATATGCTCTAACTGTTTTAAGAATTTTCACTCCCAAAGCAAAATTTAAGGAATTTTCATTGTAAGAAGTTTTGTATATAGTTACATTCTTACTGTTATTGTGGGTATTTACAGAAAGGTTTTATTCATCATCCTTTTGAAGTTAGTCATAGGTATGAAATAGTGAACCGAGCAGTTTGAAGAATTTGAATACTGCCCTCTTCCTTGCTTCAGCATTATATTAAAGGCTTTAGTAACCCATTAGGCAATCAAATTGGTGTATTAAGTAATGCAAAACATTGACAGTGATCTCATTGCATATATAGTCAGCACTTTTAGATAATAATTATGAACACTCTATACCTCTCTTTCTCCTCAGATTTTTATATCGAAACCCCGTTGATAGTGTAAAAAGTAAATTAGGTGATTAAACTGGTTTTAGTTGGTCAATTTTCTTAGTTTTTGTGTCATTTTGAAGCTTATGTGCAAGGCATCATTATTAAATCTGCATAACTTAAAGCAAATCCTGCTTGGTGGGACATACTATGACAAATGCATAGGAAAAAATTTTCTTTAACGAACCTTACAATAATTCTTAGGGATTTGAAGTCAGTGCATGCTTTACTGAAATACCCTTTATGCCCAACAATCCTACAGAAAGAATACCCAATTTTTGGGCTTTCAGAAAATGTACAACTCTATTGATCAATTTTATGCCAGAGTTACTTTATTGCAACTTAACCAAAACTGTGTTGCGGAATGAAGAATTTTCAAAATATATTCTAGACTCTAAAGGGTTAATGCCATTCCCTAACAGTCCTTCTACGACTAGCCCTTTACCGTAGCAAGATGTCCAGCAGTAAAAACATCAGACACAAAACGCTGTAATATCCGGTTTCAAGCACATCAGGTGGTCGAACTAAGCAATATATAATGACGAGCGCCCGTTCCACATAAGACAGTAGGAGAAATGAAATAGCCTTGTATATGAATATCTAAGATCATGCATGGAAATATAAAACATTCAGGACGTTTGCTCCCATGGAATCTTGTTCAGCTGACAGGGCCTACACTTTTTGGCACAATGAATTGACATTACGTTACAACTTACCTTTCTTTTTAAACCTAGCATCCACTTCATCCTCATCTTCGTCAGCTCTTAGTGTATCCTGACGTCTGATGGCTTGTAGTTGTTTCTTTCTGGCAAAGGGGACCTATATTTTGAAGAAACAACATTTCTCAAGTCGCAAAAATACTCCTTTAGGATCGATACTTTTAAAAATGCAATTTCAAACACTATGAAGATTACAAGATTTAAAAATGCCACTGTGAAAGATCAAAAGCTTCGTGCCACGTGGAGAGGATTACAAAGGGGCTAATTATTGTCCGCCTGTTATAGAGGTTCGGGTAACGATAGCGCATGAAAGCACGAACCTTTGAAAGCCAAGATTAAAAGGGGAATACAAAAACACTTTTGACAAAAAACCCCAAATATGAGACGAAATTAAGCGTACAATGATATACTATCATATCTAAATGTGTGAACTGTGCAATCGAGGAAGTTGCTTAGACATCCAGTTTCTGGATATTGCACGGGGATCTAATGCTGTAACTTGGACGTCTGGCATCATACGGACGTGTAAGTCAGCTATTGAGAGAGAATCTAGCGGCTTGTATGGTCTGCCAGATCCACAAAATGTTAAAATATCTTCCACAAAGGTGACACCTCTGATACAGAATTATCCCAGATGAATGACTACGTATTGCAAAACAACAATCTGTACCAAAATATCAAAAGACACGCATGAAAAAGAAATTTAATTAAAAAACAAACAAATTCGATGTCGAACAGATACAGAAACCAGCGGCTGTGGAGATAAGTATATTTACAGGAAATAGGTCTTAGAAGACTGCAAATTTTTAAGAGAAACGATGCTTGGTAGCGCAAGGTTTTACATGCTTACTGATGGCAAAGAACAAGAGTGCTTTTGCTTCCCAATCTGTATCAAAATATCAAAAGACACGCATGAAAAAGAAATTAAATTAAAAAACAAACAAATTCGATGTCGAACAGATACAGAAACCAGCGGCTTCTAAACCAAGGCCTAGCCATCAGATTCCTGAGCACATTAAGATGGTGTATTAACACTGTATTACAACGAGTAGGCAAGAGAAGCAATGTTGTGTTAGTTGCAGCGAATATCGGCTGTAGAACACGATCTCTATGTTGCATCTTATCACCCAAACCGTGTGATAAGAGTATTTGTAGAGCGACAAAGTCAATGATGAGAATAAAGATGGGAATTGTGTACAATACGAGTTTGAGTGGAACAGAGTTCCTGTAATGCTAAAACAGGTGAGCTTTCCCGCAGTGACCAAAAGCATATTTAGGTTTCCACGTCGGGTTAAACTCACCCAATAACTGATTTGTCGCAAAATCTGGCTAAAACGCATGATCTCCATCTTGCTTAGCGAAAATTCATTTTTTAATATCAGTTCATATATCTCTATATCTCTTATATAAAACTATTCTGTAACACCATAAAAAAAGTATTACGCGTTACAGGTCTAGTCACTACTTTACCGTTAATTCCACTTCAAATTCATACTTCTTTGTCGTATCAACGAGATTATCAAGCAGCAGTTGTCCCTAAAATAAACCGGAAGGCAGGAATTATTGCATTTCGAGATAGCATTCAATAAATTTCAGAACCTCAATGACCTAAACATCACAATCAATGAAAATTGAGAATTTTCTGTATTGGGGTCATAGTAATTAGCCTCCTTTAAATTTCAAATCCAGGCAGTTGCAATGCGAACATTTACACATAACCAAAACTTCATATAGAATAACATGCAACTAACAGTTAGTCAACAAAAGGTAAAAACAATTAAAACGGCAAATGATGCTTAAAAACTCAAACATACAAAATCCTCAGACTCAAGATTTTTGCAGGATCCTTGATTAAAATATCAATAAAATTTAGGATTTCAAGGACCAAAATCAAACCAAAGGACTTTTGTGGATTGCCAGGATTCTAAAAGAATCCCAAGAGGATTCCGAGGGGATCGCAAAAGAATACTGGGCACTATATTACAAGAATTCTCCTTAAATTTTCGACAAAAAATTCAAGACAAATGTTCATACATAATGATACATCCCTTTGGAATAACAAACAAGAAATCAAGTGAACATAATATATAGAAGAAAGGGTAAAGCGGCAGGTGATACCTGAAATTTCCAATAAACAATTGCCCAGGAACGGCTATTTTGCAGAACCATATAAAAACTCCATGATTTGAAGTAGCAAAATTAGAAAATAGAGCTATTGACGATATTAAGAGAACAGAATATTGTCCGTCCCTTACGGGTTAACCTAGTTAGCACAGAATAAAACTGTTATCTGAAGACCTCTCTTATCTAGACTGAATAAAGCAACTAAAAGGCCATTTTAGCCTTTCGTTGTCAGGACTGCAATAAACTTTCTTGTGCATATAGTGACACAACAGAACAGAACAAAAAGAGTAAAGGAGATGGCACAGGCCCGAAGGCGTGGATATAACATGCCATTACCTCTGCCTTGATAGCCAAACAAAGGTGATAACATAATGTGAAATTATGATAGGTAGGAAATTTAACGAATTCTGGTCCAGGCCATGGAATTGCCATGGGAACAATATTCCATATCATCCTCTCTTATCCGCCACTATGCCAGATAGAAGAATGAGGATCTCAATAGGACGGAAAAGGTTAACATTACGAAGACAAGTAACTGATTAACCTAGTTACGTCAACAAAAAATGTAAACGTAAAGAAAGACTGGAGCTGGAAAACGTGTCCAGCCATATAGAATAACCAAGAGGCTTATAAACCTCTCACTAACCTTTGCTAAATTTTCAGTGAACAGGAATCCGGTATAAAACTTAAGATCGGTCTGAGTGCAGGCAATGATAGAGGCCAAAGCGTTGAATGCCGCCGTGTGTAATTCTCTTCTAAGGTCACTTAGTATGTTTTCACCACGTGTATCCTCACTCTTAACACCATGGGAGAGTCTAAATGTAAGACACAGACAACAACAAGTAACCGAAGAGCTAAGAATTGAGAATTAGAATTAAGACGCTAATAAGTAAAAACAGAACAAAGACGTGCCATTTCTAACAAAAAAAATGCCATCTATAATTTTAATAATGCACATACACCTCTACTGCCTCTGATACCTCTTCTGTATTGAGCCTGAATGGAGGTAATAAATAATCTTTGTATATACATGTGGTGACTAAAAACATAGGAAGTTTGAAAGAATAGGCTCCGGCAATTAGAAAATATGAATATCGAATTCATTAATTAATTTGTTTAAAATTTTTTTTAAAAAATATTAATTTCGATACCATGTTTTACGAATAAGATTTTCAAGCTGGAAACACAAACTCATCAATTTGTCACCGTTACATTTTTAGCCTAATATAAGAATACCAAGAAAAAGACCAATGAAGGACAGTTCATGGCAAATTGGAGTAGCCAACTAAACAGTAACAACGATTCCTTCAGTCCTATGTTAAATTAAGTCCACTTGGGAAGGGTCACCCGTTAAAAATTTCACCCGGAACTTAACTTCATTTTATTGCAGTACTTAAACAACATACAACGCCTGAAGCAACATACTTGGTTGCAGCTTGTGTAAGCTCTTTTCCTGTAGTTGGGTTGGGCAAATACGCTTTCACGATCTCGGAGTTTGGTGACATGACGTCGTCTTTCGTGAGAAAAGCATACATGCACTGAAGCATTTTAAAACAGCAGATTTTTGTAACTATCTGACTTTCAAAAGCTGATTCAGGTACCTGAGAATAAAGAGAAACGATGTCTTTAACCAGAACGCAGTCGATGAAGTATCAACCACTTGGAACGTTGCTCATACAGAATGGAACCCACCCATCAGTTAAAAAACCCAACTGACTGAATGACCGACGAAGGAATCAATACATAAATTTGATAAATAAGTGCTTGACCAATTGAAAAGCCTAAACTAAGTATGTCCAACTTCTGAAGGGTTGATACACCCGCATTCGCTGTTCTTCTCAGTCTTAGTTCCGTCTACCTAACTCATCAAACCCCATCTTATACAGTGAGCCCAACCCAGAAATGGAGTTTCTGGATGTGTAGCCTAGTCTAACCCAATTGAATAAAATCAACCAAGGTCATTTGAGATTTCAAGTCCAGACAAGTCCTGTCCAGCCGAACCAAGCCACTCCCATCTAAAGCATTTTTGCCACAGTACATTAGCAAACACAACCAGTCCAATCTGCGGCCTATCAGCCTAGTTGCCTCGAATCTGCTCAAATATAAATCAAGCCTATCTAATTCACCCAAGTCTAATCCACTCCATACAACTCAATCAAGCCCAGTCAATTACTTACAAGTTAATAATAAAGGTTAATCTAATACATCCTGCACAATATCTAACTTAGTTTGGTCTAATGTCATCAGATCAATCTAATCCACTCTAGTCTAATCGATTTGAACGAACTCAATCAAACCCAATTAATCACTTACAAATTAATAATCGAGGTTAATCCAATACAATCGGTACAAAGTCTAATTTAGTTTGATCTAATGTAATTTAATATGACGTGATCTTCTATAACTTGGTTTGATCAGATGTGATGTAACTTGATCGGACCCAATACTATATAATCTAATCTAAACCCAATCTAATCGCCTATTGTATGGTCTTATCTAATTTAATCTACCCTAATTAAACTTGATCTAAACTGTTATACTCTGATACAATGTACTGTACCTCGACCTTCAGGTAATACATTCCTGCCGAATCAGTTGAAATCGATGAGAGCGAATCCATTCGCTTGCGTCTGCTAAATCCATCGGCCTCAGCCTATCAACAGAATCTTCTCCAACCAATTCAATCCATCCGATGCATCTACCGTAATCTCTAAATCTGTTTACTCTAGCAAAGCCATCTAATAAAATCCAATATCTTCTACGCTACGTCAATCGATATTGCTTAAATAACGTGTTTCGTGGCAACTATTGCCAAAGGTGAAGAAAAATTTACAAAAATGAGCATGACAAATACTAAGAAACTTTACCTTCGTGTACTTATTTTCTAATTTCGTCATGATGTCCTTCACCGTCTTAAGCAAAAATGTCCTCTTGTTAGAAACAGTTGTTTGCTGAAGGACAGGCAGACCAATTCTTTCTATGGATCCCTTGCGTATTCTTGTTGTAAATTGATTGTCATTCTGGAAAACTTTGTACGCTAATTCAAGGAACTCTTGTACCTTTGACGGTTTCAGTCTGTTAAAGGAATGAGCGCCTCAAAATTTGAAAAACTATTGCCAATCGTGGGTATTTTAAAGCGAGGGCCTGAAACATTGACCAGTAATTTACTAAAGTTAGTCGTGCAATGCTAAAAGGTTGTACTGTTCTTAGTTTACAAACAAGAAAAGCAACTTTGCCTACTTACTTTACAAAAACGTATATAGTTGATTAAAACATACGACTATATCCACATATGAGAATAGCGGTTTTACTAAGGCATCGATATTACTACGATCATAAAACACGACAGTTGGGTATGTTATATACTGCTTTGTTGAAAATGGCGATTAAAAGTTCAGTTAAAAGGCTACTAGTCGCCGTGTAGTGCTGTTTCGTATGTTACAAACACAATCCCACGGAGTGAAGTATTGCACCGCTATCTGCATGATCATACCTTTTTTCTAGAGGAACTAAAAGTGAGTTCTTTCAGGTTTCTACATGAAAACAGTTACCATAATCATGACAATAAAATTGTCCTTGCTTTTCACTGTTCACTATAAAGAAATAGAGCCTCTGTATGACCAATAGAGCTTCGTCAAATCATCATCTACATCTAATAGCGATAACTTGTGAAGAAAGACGCACAATAGAATCTACACCTTCAGTCCGTTAGGAAAGGTTCTATCTATATTCGGTAGTACAACATTGATTTTATTCATTAACGACAAAGGAAATAAAGAAAATCCGCTCTCTTTTTCATTTTACCGCTCTAGAAGCTACATTCACCAAATGAAAGCTCTTACAACGAATACAATTTTTCCCTGACGTAACTGCCGCTCGCACACTTGTTATTGTCAACAGCGTATTACAATACAGCACAAATAAATAATAAACTTTACGCTACTATTGCAAAATAAACATTTAAATAATCTAAGAAACAAAAAAACAAATCTGTTATTGCACCAGAATATTACCTCGCAAGCTGCCCCTAGGCATAAAACAAACACCCGTTTTCCAAGGGTCATCGAACATCAAGGGTCATCATTTTCCTGAAGCTCTAACTCTACCAGACTGACCAAATAACATAGTAAGAGGGAATGATCCTGTTTCGTTCCTTTATATTATGAACCAAGGGCTACTGCTTTTAACATAGTAAAGTAACCTCAGTTCTTGTAACTACTATTACACAAGTCTACAAGGGTATTCACTACAAGGGAATCACACGGGCAACGACCTAAGCGAATTTGAACCCAAGATTCCATGCATGAAATGTGCTTACTAATTTTCTTTAAAACAATGCCCCATTCCTTCCCTCTTCCCCGGGCCTTGCATTGCACATCGATCAACCTGAAATATATTTGGGGTAAAGGAAGCAAGGGTTACTTCCTCTCCTATCCTTATGGGGTTGAGGAAAGACTTACAATTACTTCTTAGAGAGGTATTTAAAACATGAATGGGATTCGAGAGGAACCCTCCTACAATTTGATAAAAAAATCTAAAATAATTATCCACATCAAAATCAAATTGTTCGACCGCAGCAGAGGGCGACCTGGGCTTCTGTCCGAAGGCAGGGAGGGGCGCAACTCCTCTTCCTTGTGTTTCCACAATTTGACCCAAGTAAGAACTGGTTCCCATTTGCCGACCCTAGAAGGATGACCTGCTGGGTTGGCGGAAGATTGATGGCTCAGTTTATAAATTGATGAAACAGGCAAATTTTCAAATCGCACTAAGTGGGATTTGAACCTAGAACCTTCTGCATTCAAAGCTGTAGACAGAACCACTGAGCCATCGCGCCGATAAAAGATTATCCATGTTGCCTCAATATGCTATGGATCACGATTTTCTTACACAAACATCTACTGCCAACGACAAGACCCTACACTGAAAAGGAACAAGAAGTGCCAGTGTTTAGATTAAGTTGTCCAATGCATAGCTTGGCAGCTTCTCAGCTTGGCAAGGCTTCAAACGTAGTAAATATAAGGCCAAAATTGCCCAGAACATGAACGCAGTCCTTCTCTACATATTATTTCGAAGATGGGCAACATACTTTTTAGCAATATTCACAATGGATTGGTAGATCTTCTCATTGTACGTGTCTTCCGTTTCTCTGACTATAACTGGCAACAAAACTTCCATCAAAGTGACACTTTCTGATTGCTCCAAACTAATCAGTAACTACAAAAGAAGAAAATTCAAATAAGAATACTGTTACGAGCACAGAGAAATAATTATGAGCAACCAAGAAACGACGTTTGCTATCATAAAATGATTTTTATAACAAACTTTGATACTTTATTGAGGCCGAAGAGTGTAAGAAGAAAAACCCAAGTTTTACTACGCAAGTGTGCGACCACTAAGGATAAACAGTAATGTAGCTATTTGTTTTTAGGGATGGTATCTTACTTCTGCCTGTTTAATTCGTTTTCCTTTAGGTGCCACCATGTTCGAGTGGGGTCGTCAATTTTGTAGGCTTTTCCACCTTGCTCTTTCATAGAGATAAGTCAAAATTGGACCTGTGATCTGGCAGTCTATCTACTTTTATTCAAGCATTCCCCGCCTTCTCTTTCTTGGTAGAGCCGTTTCCAGCATCTTTTATTAATGCAGTTTACATGGCTACTCTTTAAGTGGCCCAAGCAACTGGAGATGGGATCTTTAGCCATTTTCCATTGATTACCTGCAATCTCTCACATGTTCATATGCGCAGGAAAAGTGATGATGTCACAAATACAACGCTTTAGAAATAGTACGATTTGACTCCAGATATCGAAAGGCAAGTTTGGAATAAGCTGTTTCCCAAAATAGCAAAACTGTACTGTATATAGTATTAAAACTACAGGCGTTTGAATCTCAAAAATCTCAGGTCAAAACTCTGTTGATTTTCCTTGGTTCCTTATATTAGGAAGCAGCATTAAATAATAGGGTTTCGATAGAGAAATTTAAAACTTTGAAAGCTGATATCTCGGTGTTGGGAAAGAACATCATTCTCAATTGTGGCCATTGAGATTCTCACTAATAGGGTAATATGAAAATTGAGTTTTTCCCCGCGATTAAAAAATGTTCAAAATCGTGACGTAACACTTTCCCACCGCATTGCACGTGTTAACATGCCTATCTGCACACCTTTGTCGAGTTTCTCAATTTGGTAGCTGGCGAAAACGCAATGTTGCGATGGCATATAGCATTTCTTGTCTGACTATCTTCGTATCCACGTTGCTCTGTTTACTGTATCAATATATTTGCTTAACATACTGAAAGTTAGATTGTTGAAGGCCTAGAACCTCTTGAATTAAATATTTGTCTAATTTCAGATAAAATCTTGCTGTTGTCAATAACATTTCTACCTACCTAGATTGCAAATGCAATCATTACATCCAACGGTACCACTCGTAAAATATGGTAGTGAAAGCCTTTTCTTATACATTCAAATGACATTCAGTCAATCTATACCTTTGTTAAGCATTCCATGTATTCATTGTGCTTTCTGCTGGAAGGCACCAGCTCTTGTGAAGAAAGAGGAAACTCTGAAGCTATAAATCTGCTTAGCACTTCCCTATAAAAAGGGGTCAACAAAACCAAAGTGATATGGAAGATGCCTACCAGAAAAGAACTCTAAGGAAAATTCCTAATAACACCACATCCACTTGAAAA
Organism: Carybdea cf. marsupialis auct. non (Linnaeus, 1758); assembly: GCA_010016065.2. Classification (NCBI taxonomy): domain Eukaryota; kingdom Metazoa; phylum Cnidaria; class Cubozoa; order Carybdeida; family Carybdeidae; genus Carybdea; species Carybdea cf. marsupialis auct. non (Linnaeus, 1758). The sequence goes on from JAAAKL020005886.1 coordinate 13,641, forward strand.
GGTAACAATAACAAAATATCGGTCAACTTCATTGGTCGCGTTTATGATATACTTAAATGAAAGAATTCCACTTCTTTGACAGCAGAACTCCTGCAAAAGACACATAAACTCATGCTCTATAACATATGTTAAAACTATTTATGGTACAATTTTCCTTTGTTGGACAAGTTCCACAAATAGCTCTTCATGATGGACAATGCATACGATAGCAGTACCTTTTGCTGGGACGACATTAACATGGTGACTTGTTTTGTCTAACCCTAGAACGAAAGATTAAAGCATACCAGGTTTCTGAGTCGGATACAACATACTACTGGGTATTATTTTAGGGTTTCGAAAGTTTTGACTGCAGTTTAGAAAACAAATATCTATAAACTTACTTGACAACGTTATTTTGCTTCTCTGAACAATGTGTTAGAACGATTGGTAAGAGGTCGAAAACTTGACTCTAGAATGGAACGGGAAGAAAACTCTTTGATTATTGTGGCTATCTCTATTTGATAACTACTTGATCTCCGCACTCTTAAAAAATAAGGAACACGAAATATACACATTAGAAATGCGACAAAGTGATTACGTCACGATTGTAAAGCGGTGGTGGACGTGGTGCATACCATTGTTCCGTCTTCACTAATGGCCTTTCCAAACTATTTAAGCGACTATAAGAGGGCAATCCATTTCAAAACCTGAGTCATATATCAAAATATCAAATGAAGGAATTACCAAAAGGTATATGGGCTTGACAGGGGTTTTAAGGGAGCATGAGTTCCTCCTTCGGAAATTTTGCACATGTTACAGTTGGTAGCATGACTAGGATATTTTATGACAATTGTGATATTTGGACATTCAAACTTCTCTTCATTTAAATCGTCCCACTCAATTTTTATAATACCGTTTGATTACAATATGCTTCAGTTTGGTAGGTCACTGGTCTGAAGTCTTGCGAAATCGCCCAGAAAACCTCCTAAACATTTTTACAAGACTAACATGAGATCAAATATTTTTATGCCAAATCATGCTTTGAACTAATAGATTCGATCACTTTTCTGGCTGTTTATACGTGATTTACTTGGAACCAAAACTCTCAATGAGGCAGGAATTAACCAAAGTAAAATTTGGTTCTGTTAAAATACGAGTTGAACTGAGAAGGAAAGTTAAGAAGTGAACAATTGGTGTTTGGTAGATCTAAGCAGAATACAAATAGAGATTAGGTCAAAATCACGAAAAGAGTCAGATTTCTTCTCTTCATTTTTGATCCCTACCAGTTTAGATCCGATCCAAAGTGCATACAGGAGATTCGATCCAAAGTGCATACAAGAGATTCGATCCAAAGTGCATACAGGAGATTCGATCCAAAGTGCTTACAGGAGATTCGATCCAATCTGCAACATTTTTAGGGGTTGTCTTAATTGAGTAAGCGTTAGAATCCGTATCCGTGTAAACAAATTACCTGTGTAAATTTTCATCACTTGAATGTCTAGACATATAATGGCAAACAAAAAGATAATGTGCCACATAGAAGACACAGATAATGACTTAATAAAAAGTTCGAGATACTAAGTTGGGTTGGTGGTAATTAGGGTTTACATTTTGCACAAATAACCACCATGTTTGCTCGTCTGATGAGAATGCATATGACAGTAGAATATTAACAGTGCTGAGGAGTCTAAACATTACTGTGCATAACTAACGTACAATTTGCAAAGTAAACAAGCCATGTTTCCACTTCCATTGATCTATTCAGTGTCCTGTCAAGCTTGTCATGTTCTGAGGAAGACGTTTAAGATGCCTAAATGGCACCTTTTGCTGCGTTGGCTTAACCACAGGCATTTTATGATCAGTCAGAATAATCGAATGAAGTAAGATAAGATAACGATCGATAAAAAAGTATCATATAGCGAAGTTTAGAGTACCCTACTATAATATATTATGGAATAGTACATAGTATAGTATAGTATAGTATATTATAGTATAGTATAGCATAGTAAAGTATAGTATAGTGTAGTATAGCATGATGTAAAGAATTTAAACTGCTATATTTATCAGAGTGGAAGGGAGCTTTTCGTACCTGATATTTTTCACCCGCTAATCGAATTCATGTCATTAAGAACAAACAATGTAAAACAATAAGAAACGGGGAACTTTGGGGAGAGGCTAAAAATGGTACAATCTGTAATCAGTGGGTTTATCTAATGGGATCACACGTAGATTCTAACACTTAACCTGAAACATTACAACTTGCTAAAAGTTATCAGAGTAATGTAGGTAGAGCTTACTTTGAAGCCTATTTTGCTGCTTGGGTCTGATATAAGACCAAGATAAGCATTGAGGGCCTGCTCTCCCTTTGTGTCCTGCACCATGAACTGCACAAATAAAGAGACAGTTTGGGCAAACATTATCACTTTCATCGCTACAAAACCTAAAAAGCATATGACAATAGACAAACAACTTGTAATTATTTTACTTAAAGCAGAATTCAATATTCCGCTGAGCTATCCCAATATACAATCCCTTTCGCATAGTTAGCCTTCGATGTACTAACAGATCCCCCCAATTATCCACCGATTAATGAAACGCTAAACTATTCATCTTCGTACTTCTCAACTTACGTACTCTCCGGTAATCATCGGGTTTCTAACCCATTACTGATTTTCTTGTCTTATGCGACAAAAGTAAACTACGATCTTCATTAATTTTTCAACGCTATTTACTTTTTGGTACCAACTTAATGAAACTTAATAGTAGTTGGTTGGACAATTGCAGATGCTTCAAGCCTTGTGTTCCATGAAACAGGATAGCAATATGTAGATAGAGGGGATTGGTAGATAGAGGGTATTGGTAGGTAGTGGTAGGTAGTGGTGGGTATTGGTAGGTAGGTATTGGTAGGTATTGGTTGGTAGGTATTGGTAGGCGGGTATTGGTAAGTCTGTATTGGTAAATAGGTAGACGTAGGTAGGTAGTGGTAGGTAGGAAATTGTAGTTAGGTATTGGCGTGGTATAGTGGTAGGTGGGAAGAAAGTAGTGCTCCGTAGATTAAGGGTAGTAGTGGATAAAAAGAGGGTACTAGTATATAGGAGGAGGGTTGCTTTGGTCAAGTTTTGGCAGTTAAACAACCATTAGAGATAGCCTTCAGTTACCGCCAAAGTTCTTTATCAGCTCCTATTTTGCGCACAACAATCACCTTGTTGATTCTTCTGCACAACAAATCTATATACTTCTATATACCAAGACGAAGGGTCATGGATGAAGTCTTAACTAAGCAAAAAAATGGGTAACTGGCATTAGCTGGCAAAAGAGGAAAGCGACGATAAAAGTCGATGGTTCTCCATCAAAGCACATCTTTGAATCCAAACCAGAGTATGAGACCGTCTTAATCTTTACCTTTTATACCACTAAATCGTTTTTCTATCATTTCTATTTATAATCTTTATCTAATACACGACACTTATATCAACATGAAGACACAAAATTCCGAATTCTTGAATTTTGACTTTCTCCTCGTCCTACTTCTACTCAAATTCGATTCTCATTAAATTTTGTGTCTGGGAAATGATTTTGGGACAGCAACGATGGTTACTCTATAATTGCTATAAGCAGTTGATTTTCAGCCACCTTTCCCCCCCTTTTGTATCATATGCTTTACTAAACCAAATGTCCCTAAGGTAACAAGATACAAGGTAACAACAGATATGAATCACCAAGACCCCAATCTCGTCCTGCCATGTTTGTATCAGTATGTGAACATGACCATCATGTAATAACCACGCTCCTAACGTGGATTCGATTGCATTCTAACTAACCCAAACCAACATACTGCATAATACTAATGATATCAAAGCACTTCTCTGTAAAGAGTAGTGTAACTACCAACAAAAACTGGACAGAACGCAGACCAATACGTGCATATCTTAATGTTACCAATGCGCCATTATGTAATGAAAGTCTTGCACCGAACTTATGTAAATTACAAACACAACAAATACGATTCTAAAAGTCGAGCCTTGACTGCCTAGAGTTTGAAAGAAGATAATACAGATTACTAAATATTAGCTTGAAAACATGATTTGATTGGAGCTACGAAAAGACTCTGGGAGAAGGCTTCGAAATTTTATTATTTTAGGATTTCTCCTCTATCATAGAGAGTGTCTTTCAAACAAGAATTATGAAGCTTGTTCATCTTCTGGGACAGGCGGCTACATTCCTGTGCTAATTTCTTTACCTTTTATCTATTTTTGTTTACCTATCTTAAAATATACTCAAAAATCATCCCATAATGAAGCGACAAATGCAATCGAGATCTATTCAAATTCAAAATGGGACACCTGTCATAAATAAGTGGCGCAAAGAAGATGAGAGAAAGGAGGAAGGAGATGAGAAAAGGAGGAAGAAAGCAAGAGAGAGAGAGATAGATAGAAAGGGAAAGAGCAAGAGAGGGGGGAGAGAGAGAAAAAAAGAGCGAAAGAGTGTGTGTGTGAAAGAGAGTGATAAAGAGAATGACCCCATTACCTCTTCGCTGACTTCAGAGAGTGGACGTGGAATACCAGTATTTTCTAGCATTTTTACTACAGCTTCAACTGAGGCCCATTCGCCTCGTGTGAGGTGTACCAGCAGCTTTCTGATAAAGCCATTAATTTGCTCAAGAGGTTCATTTCCTATAAAAATAGCTCATCGTAAAAAAAAAACAGATTTACGCTGTCTGGGCAAGGCAAAGGGTAGCAGCAACCTTTGGGTCAACTCTGACGACAGAAGTTTTGCAGTGAAAGTACTTTGGCTCGTTTCTTTTTCATCGATGCCATTACAACTCTCTAGTTATTAGCCCTTCTACGTTTCGTAAATGATACATCCCTTGAAGATTTGTTCTTTGAAAAAAAATCTTTGAAAATTCAAAGATTCGTTTCAAAGATTTGAAACGAAGAGAAATGATTCCTTATATCAGGAGGGATTCCACCTCTATGTCCTCACTCTTTATGCTCACGTTTATTTCTTCACATTTTACGAGTGTTTGAAAGATATTTCCAATGCAATACACGTAACCATTTGGATATTATGAATTATATTTATTGATTG